>CAUYQU010084519.1:0-89608 GCA_963574635.1 Cheracebus regulus | reverse complement strand
GGCCCAGGTCGGAAACGGAGCAGGTCAAAACTCCCGTGCTGATCAGTAGTGGGATCGCGCCTGTGAATAGCCACTGCACTCCAGCCTGGGCAACATAGCGAGACCCCGTCTCTTAAAAAAAAAAAAAAAAAAAATCTTTTTTCATCACGTTTAAAACTGTCTATTCTGTCAACACGATAGTGGGCCCTCTCCTTATTCCTCATTATCCTCTAGAAATGCCTCAACATTTCTTGATTTTCCCTTAGGAGTAAGACGATCTTTGTCCTCTGTAGTCTACAGACTAAAAAGGCATGCTGTATCTCTGGGGGATGGGGGAAGAGCTATACCTTAGTGAGGTTATTAAACTTCAAAGATTAATAAAGAATCATCTGGTTGTTTGGCAAGAAAAATTAATTAAACTGTTATATACACAGGCATACTTTCAGTGTATACCTATATACCATGCGTCTATTTTACTTATCAAAAGTAAAATGCATTCATGAAGTATGAGTGAACATGTGTTAATCCCCAGTGCCCTCACGGCACCTGTATATGTGATACTGTGTACCTGTTGATTTGTATATCTGCTTCTCCCAGACAGGGAGATCCTCAGGGATTGAGGCCTAGCCTTTAATCATCTTTCTATCCCTAGTGCCTGGGATATCATAAGCATTCAATTCAAGGAATAAACTATTGAGTGGGTGCGGTGGCTCATGCCTGTAATCTCAGTACTTTGGGAAGCTGAGGCAGGAGGATCACTTGATGTCAGGAGTTTGAGACCAGTCTAGCCAACATGGTGAAACCCCATCTCTATTCAAAATACAGAAATTAGCCGGGCATGGTGGCACATGCCTGTCATCCTAGCTACTTCGGAGGCTAAGGCAGGAGAATCACCTGAACCTGGGAGGCAGAGGCTGCAGTGAGCCGAGATTGCACCACTACACTCCAGCCTGAGCAATATAGTAAGACTCCATCTCAGAAACAAAAATAAACTATGCACTGATTTAATTATTTCATATTAGCTTCATGACTTTCTGCCTGGATCACGGTCACTAATAATCCCATTAAAGATGTTTCCTAAATAGTCTAGCAATTCAAAATTCCCCCAACTGAACAAAAAATAAAAGCAACCATTAATGTGATCCTTCTTAACCCGTCTGGGTAAGAAAGCAGGTTCTGCAGCTCCACGTCCTGAGTTCAAAGCTCTGTTTTACCATTTACTGGCTGTGTCAATGTAAGCAAATTGTGTAAAAATGTTAAGATCGTCTCCTCTTCTGTTTAAAAATGAGGGATACTAATATTATAGGTAACTACCTCAGGGGTGTTGAAGGGATTAAATCAGTTAATAAACAAGAAGCACCCACACAGTGTTTGTCATATGGATAGTACTCAAGGCTGAGGAGGAGCCATTGGGGGTCACTGAACAAACACATATTTAGTTGAATCCAGACACATGAATACCTTGTATTTATCCTGCTCTGCAGTATTCCAAGAATGTTAATATAATAGGGTTTTCCACGGACAATGAAAGATATCCCACTGTGGGATTATTGTCCTTTTTTCACCATAATTTAATCCAATTTGGGATTCCATGGTGTAGGCCTCTCAGAAAAATCCACCAAGTAGTTTTGACTTGAAAATTGCTCAGGAAAAGGGCTGCCTGACATTCTTCTCTGTCATCTCAGCCTAGACACTTCCAAAGCTGAAGCCTACTCATGACACTCCTTTAAACATCAAAGTCACAAAGCAAACACAATCTGCATTTAAAAAAAAATAAGAGGGCTTAAATTTTTTCCTAAAACTACTTCCTCTCACCCCCCTTAACTCAGCAGAACAATCCTGAGCCATTTAACTAGAGCCATAAAATGCAATTTGTGTTCAATGGCTCACATTCAACGTTATATCACTTCTCCACTATAACCATATTTTAAAGTAGGATCCACTATCTTCCCATGCAAGAAGAGGACCCTGGAAAAAAAGGTGGCATCTTCGGTATTAAGACAGCACGTAAACATCTGAACAGCCACTTACACACAGAAAACGAAATCTCCAACAACCAGTTTCACAGATAGACTTTCTAATAATACACAGTGAAGCCAGGAAACATATTCAGTCCTTTAATACATATTTTTAAAAGGCAGCTAGACCATCATAACCTTGCCCATTTTCCTTTTTTCACTCTAGAAGCCTGAGTTTAGCATTTCCAAGAGTCACCATCTTTGACAACAGCAATTCTCCTAAACGAAGTAATCAGATCAGATCCAAATATATTGAACTCATTTTAGTCACTATTTCATGTAACCTTGCAATGTATTTTATACATGCTTTTCAGAATATCTTCCAATTTTCTACTTTCTCAGCTGCATAATATTAGAGTAAAGTAAGCCACATAATTTCTCCCACCTCTTAGATAGGGATTAGTTTCTGAATTCTATGGCATTTCCATAAATTTTTCTTTCCTGTGCTTACGGCAAAAGATTCTTGGTCCCCAGATGGTATTGCATGAAACATTATATATGTTTGTGCTGAGTGGCAAGTTTAAATGGAGGAGGATTCAAAACTTTCACAGCATTCTCAGTGGGGTATATGACACAAAAAAGGTGAAGAATTGCCAACATTATAGCGGATTATAACATTCAGAGGGTCACAGAGTCAGAGACTAGTTAGAGCTTCACAGGACTTTTGAGATAATCTTACAGATGATCAAGCTCAACACTCTTGTTCTACCGGTGAGATAATGAAAGTTCAGAGAGGTTAAGTGAATCTGAAAGAACTCTTGTGAAAAAGTAACATCATCAAAATTAAAAGTGACAGTCTAGGCTTCCTCAGCTAAACACCCCACCCTTTACCTTACATTGTAACACAAGCACTTAGAAGAAAAAAAGCAGTAAGTGTCATCAAGATAGCAATTATCAATGATTTATTTTCTGTAATGAGTTAACATTGTTTCTATGATAAAAATGATAATTATGAAAATTATATAGAAATATAAAAAATATGCTGTGTAAGAGAAAAGCAGAATACAAAATAGTACATGTGATTTTATAAGAATACATAGGCATGAGGAAAAGAGTTTGAGGGTACAGAACTAAAAGTTATGTTGGGATAGAACATGATAGTTTTTCTTCATTCAAATATTTCATTAGTATCAGACTATTTTCCCAATGATCCTACTGAGAATGGAGGCACCCTGCTGACTCTGGTAATACAAGCTAAGTCATGGAGGATGAAGAGGAAACACAGAAAAGAAGGAAGGGCAAGTTATTTGGGTCAAAGATTCCATCTTGACCGTAGACACAAAGAAATTAAAAACAGGAACATCCTGGAAATGGTTTCAGAAGCTCAGGGTGGCTGAGCACATAATTCTGTGGATGAGAGGAGACATGTACTGTACCTATTCGCACAGAGCCTAGTGTATTAGGCATTCAGCAAATGGAATTAGGTGTTACTGTTATTATTCTATAGACCCTTTAAAAATTATAAACAAATGGTTTACTAACTGTTTCATCAGTGTGAAGAATTTATATACATCAACTAAGTCTTGAGGAAATAAAACTGGTGAATGAAGGATTTGTTAGCACTTATTTTCTGGTGGTCTTCAGCCTGTTTCTCAGACTTTCATTATATTTTAAACAGCTAAGTTGATAAAGAAAGGTGTATGGGAAAAACTGCAGGGTCAACATTTCTGGCAAGACTTTGTTTTAAGTAGTGAAAAGAACATCATCAATATGCATACACCGACCAGCAACTATAATACCGTGTTTACAGATCTGTGGGAAAAGGCAAACTATCCCTCCTCATTAAGAGCAAGGGCAAATATGTAGAGAAAAAGAAAGCATCAATTTATTCCCTTTGAAGAGCTATAGACCACATCTTAGAAATAATTCTTAGCCCTTCTAAATTCTAAGAAAGAAAGAAAATTATTATTAAGCAAATATGTGATGTTTGTCTTATTTGTTAGCATTAAATTTAAAGTAAAATCAAGTTGGATTTTAAAATGGTACCTATGCATAGCTGATATACATCAGAGTATCTCGTATAATCAATCAGCACTGTTCATTTGTGATGGCTAATCATGTTATCACAGTAAAAATGTTGACAGTTTATAATAGCAGAATCTTCACTTTAGTCCCCATCCTCTGACTATTCCTTAAATGGTTGTGTTCCCTAAGGTGTCACCCAGTTCTCTTCTTATTTAACAAACTCCATAGTTCATTTCAACTACTCACATGGTTTCAGCTAGCACCCAAGTACTAATAACTCCCTTCCATAAACCTTTTACCGATAGCCCTTTGAGCTCTTGGGAGACATTCCTAACTAACAAATGTATTCATTCTCAGTATTTCTTTAGGACCTCAAATGCCACAATTCAAACCTAAACTTAGTATCTTTCCTCAGAAACCTGCTTCTGCTCTCAGTCTCTAGCTCAGAGAAAGACACTAGTCATCACTAGCTGCCCAGGACAGAACTGGGGAGGGGGTCATTGTGGCCTTCTCCCTCCCCTGTACCTCCAACAGGTTGTCTAAGACCTGTCAATTCTTGTGACAAAACCCCTTATCTCAGCCTTACTGAAACAATCTGATTTTAAGGATGCATCATTTCTCAACCAGAGTAATGTAATAAACTGCTCTCACTGCCTTTGGCTTTGCCCCCATTCAAAACTTCATCTACATGACTGACACACATTATTGTGGACATCGAAGATGTGAAGGGTAAATGAGTTAGTATATATAAAGAATGTGAATTTTTCTCTGGCACATTAGAAGAATTATAATCACCTTCCCTTCCCTTTCTTCCACCTTCTTCAAGTTCAAATCTGATCAAATCATTTTGACTTAAATTCCTTCAACAGTCTCCAACCCATATAGTCAAAAGTTCTGAGTCCTCTATAAAACAGGCTGTTAGGCTCCAGCCTTGCCCCACCCTTCCAGCCTCAAGTTCACACCACTAAATACACTCAGCATGCCAGGTACAGTGAGCAATTTGTAGCTGTGCAAAAATGTGAGATTCTTTCCAATTCTATGCTTTCTATAGGTTGACTCCTCAGGCAGGAATGTACTTCCTTCCTTGTTCACCTGGAGAAATTCTTGTCATCCTTTACCATAAATAGTGTAAGGTTCATTAAGCTTTTCTGTACCTCCCTGGGTAGGGGCAATCTAATGTCTTCAGTATATCTCTGTAATAGTAATTATATCTTGCAGTACCTATTAGATATTTATATAGCTCATTTCAAGAGTTTTGGTTTGTTGTTTAGATAAAATCTAGGCTCAACCCTAAATGTTGATATTTTTCTTTACTTAAATAACATTATACCAAGTGTCTATCATTCTTGGGTGTGATTGCTAGTAATACACAGGTGAATGAATTCTAATCCTGCCTCACTGAGACCACAATAAGGTAGCAGATTCAAAAAATAAATAGTTACAATGAGGACTACGAAGGTGGTCTTTGTAGAGAACAGTTACTGCAGCTTCTTTCCATTCCTATTCCTAATGGATCAGGTTTCTTAAATTTATACATATAAGCTGAAAAGGCAAAGAACATAATTTATATATAAAGCCCATTTTTAAAAGATTGAGTTCTTTGATCTTTAAAAGAGTTGGTCAATATGGTGGAGAAAAATATCAAGAATATTCCTCAGAATAAGGATAAAAAGAATGGTGTTGGAGAAATGGGAGTGATCAAACCATAGAGAACAAAAGACAAAGGAACCAGCTTTGCCTGAGCAGGATAGTATTAGTGAAACACGGTGTCGGAGGTGGGCATGTACGTGGGATGTCTGACAGAGCCAGTGGAGCGTTCAAAGGTTGGGAAGAACCAGGTAATTGAGACTGGTGAAACAACTGCAAGCTTTGCTAAGGGCAGCAAAACAAGGTATTTTTCCTCATCCTTCATGAAGACATTGATTAAGTTGACATTTACATGCTGAGTAAAGTTGTCTGTGCCTTCTCTCCATACCCCACCAACAAAGAAAGACTTAGACGGCTTCCATTGCTTCTCCTGTTTAATGCTTCCATGGCATCCCATACTCACTCTGTTTTGTTGTTGTTCTGTTTTTAAACAGTGATCACACTTGTAACCACTTTTTAAATGTTTACTTTCCCTAAAAGACTGAGTTTTATGACGGCATAGACTATGTCTTTCCCGACATTCTGGTGTGGGCACAGGGCTTGCCAGAGGGTAAATGCTCAATACACATTCTGAATGAATGAAAGAACAAATGAGCAAATGAGAAAACATCATCCCAGAAAGGTGGGTACCGTTAGTCTCATTTTACGACAAGAATATCGTGACTGGGAAATTAGCTGATCTGACCAAATTCACAGAGACAGAAAGCAGCAAAAGCCAGATGCGAGTCCAAAAATGTTTAAGACTCTGCCACCCATGCTTTTTCATCTTGATCACAGAGCTTCCCTTTTAAAGCAAGTAAAATTAAATTCTTAAGTGGTGAGGAAATATAAATGAGTCCTCCAGAAAATACTTACTGCCGAAAGAAATTTTAGATGATGTTCTTTATTTAAGAGAAAGAGTCTCCCTCTGTTGCCCAGGCTAGAGTGCAGTGGCATGATCACAGTTCACTGTACCTGTAAACTCCTGGGCACTAGCAATCCTCCTGCCTTTCTCTCCCAAGTATCTAGAACTATAGGCATACCACTATGCCCAGCTAATTTAATTTCTTTTTCTTTTCCTTTTAAGTAGAGAGATAGTCTCCACCATACATAGTCTCACTACATTGTACAGGCTGGTATTGAACTCCTGGCCTCAAGCGATCTCCCCACCTTGGCCTCCCAAAGTTCTAAAATTATAAGTAGGGGCCACAGCACCTGGCTAATGCTGGTCTTGAAGAAAATAAGTTAGAAAATTCAGAGGATATAATAGAGTAGCCGTTCCAAGTGAAAAAAAAGAATAGTACGTAAAAGGATAGTTTCAAGGGCTCTTGAAACAAGTTAAAAAGGAAAAGTAGATGTAACTGTTTCATAGTTTTAAGATAACGGAAAAAAGAGCTATATATGAAGCTGTGGTTTTGACAGAAATAAAAGAACAACAAAGAACAAACACCCAGATCAAGATGCTGCTATATATGGAGATTTGCTCACTTACATCATCTACCTAACTTCTGCCTTCCTGCTTCAATTCAGTCCATGAAAACCAATTAAACTTGAATGAAAAGAAAACCAAGCAATTTCTGAGAAAATGTAACACCCTTTACATGCTGATAAATCAACTTTGGGTGGAGGCAAAGCAGCAAGGAAATTTCAAACTATTTTGGGCTATGTGTTTTCTCAGGTCTTTCCCTGGCTAACCCTTTCCAGCCCCAAAATTTTACTAATTGGATCTCTAGATTTCAAGGAGAAGTCTTGAGCTGTAATTTGGTACATCTGCTTAGAAATGTGACTAGACTCTCAAATGATTTAATTGTAACATTTGCGAATGGTGAACACTAGTGCAATTACAAATAACTACCAGAGAAATGCTAATAAATGTCACTTTGTTGGAAAAGGAGAAAGACAGACTCCAACTTTATGCAAGCAATTAAAGCTGCCTTTGTGACCATGAAATAAGCTGGCCTTCCAAATATTTTGATGGTCTTCCATAAAACATGAAACATAAAGGATTCAGGAAACCAGTTAGGGGAAAAAGTACTTTCTTCCAAAATGGTCCTCCTCCACACTAACACATGTGTGTGGGTGTGAAATACAAACAACTTCTGCCCAAGTAGTGTGATCCTTGTATTTCAGGAAACTTTATGCTCTCCAAAAATGGGTCTTTGTAAGTTTTCCCACCAAAAAAGTCCAAGGCCGGGCACAGTGGCTTATACCTGTCAAGTCCAACATTTTGGGAGGCCGAGGCAGGAGGATAGCTTGAATGTAAGAGTTTGAGACCAGCCTGGGAAAATAGGGAGATCCCATATCTACAGAAAATAAACAGTATTATCTGGGCATTGTAATGTGAGCCTGTGGTCCCACCTACTTGAGAGGCTGAGGTGGGACAGTCACTTAAGCCCAGGAGATTTGGGCTACAGTGAGCTGTGATTGTGCCACTGTGCTCCAGCCTGAGAGACAGAATGAGGCCCTATATCCAAAAAAAAAAGGTTCAAAACAAGTCCATAGTCCCTTCACACAACAGTTACTCATGTTCTCAAGCAGCACACTACCTTGACCATAGTTTTAAAGCTGGATTCCTCACCACATGAAGCAGCACGGGCATTCTGCTTTACATACGTATTCATTACAGTGAGCTACCAATGGTGCTCTGAATCATCAATTAGGGAACACCATATAAAACCAAAAGAGTGTAAGACCCCTTAAGGAAATGGAGTTCAATGGATACCCTGGAAGTTGTTTTAGGTCAGTGACACATATCGAGATCTAAATATGCTTGAAATATAAAGCACATTTCCATCAGTGATCATGACAGTGATTCACTATTAAGGGCACATAGAATCCAGAGTCTTGGGGAAAGCCAACAATGGGAAGTGGATGTAGTGGAGAAACAGAAGTTCACTTATCTGAATCCTCAGATAATTCTAAGATACAACCTCCCTTCTCTGCTTATGACCAAAGAAAAGTACAACATTAGGCCTTGTATCATTCCTTCACTTCTGCTAAATTTCCAGCAATCTCATTTTGGTCTCAGTGGCTTATCTGCTTAGAATTCATGGCACCAAAAACCACTGGTTAAAAAAAAAAATCAACCACCTCTAGGAAGCCCAACAAGGCAGAGCAGAAATGTCTTAAACGAGTGCCAGGGTTCTTCTTCTACTGAACCTCAAGTAACTGCAAAATGAGAAGCAATCCATCTTAGAAAAATAATTGACCACTGGCTTGATGTTAACATACCAGTTCATTCTTAATCCTGCTCAGTGCTTAAATTGAAATTTTAGACACAAAATTATCCTTTTGAAGTTTAACAAGATTATATTTACTTATGACATAGATTGAATAAGACTCAAAATAGGCCAGGCCTGATAGCTCATGCCTATAATCCCAGCACCTTGGGAGGCCAAGGTGGGTGGATCACCTAAGGTCAGGAGTTCAAGACCAGCCAGGCCAACATGGCGAAACCCTGTCTCTATTAAAAATACAAAAAATTATCCAGGCGTAGTGGAACACCCCTGTAGTACCAGCTACTCAGGATGCTGAGGCATGAGAATCACTTGAATGTGGGAGGCAGAGACTGCAGTGAGCAGAGATCACGCCACTGCACTCCAGACTGAGAGACAGAGTGAGACTATGGCAAAAAAAAAAAAAAAAAAAACGGACTCAAAACCATTAAGTCACATTTTTAAGTTCTTCAGTCTGATTATGCAGAAAGCTTTTAAATATGGGCCACCATCCATCAGGACCCAGAGACGTGAGTAAAATTGTAAAGTAGGCCATCTGGGGGAATATCTCTCCTTTTCATCGCCCCTTCAGGCTCCAGTGAAAAGTCTATCACAGAGGGCAGTGATTCTTAAACAAAAGAGCAGGGCACCAGAATCTCCTGAATTTAATTTGCAAGTAATAAAGTTCCCTTAAATTACTAATAGTAAGTTACATGTACTAATGCAAGGACAGAAGTGTTTATCTCTCAAGTATGAAAACAGGCACCAACTGTCCAGGATCCTAAGCCTAATTTTACATGTTGCCTAGCCACTAAAATAATTGAAGCCAAGTATCTACCTTTGTGCAGGGTGAGGCTGCTGTCTTAAGAAGGGCCTGTTTTCAAGGTAGGCCTTGGAGTTGGGAACTTGGGTTTTGGAAGTGAGCTTACCTTTCCCTGACTGATAAGGGTAGTTTCCTGTGCTAGACTGTACAAACAACATGGTTTATGGCAAATATCTGATTTCCTTCTGGAAGTCTGAAAGTTTGGCATATGCTAGTGAGAGAGTGCCAACATGACCAGGTGATGAGTCCCTGATCTTAGGCACTGAATCTCTCACAAATTGTTGAAAACAACAAATGTTGTTGCAATTTTGTCTCTTGGGGAAGAGTGTGCTCTATATGACCCTCTCATGGAAGGGCGAGAACATAGGAAGCCTGTACCTGGATTCCTCTAGACCTCACCACCTACTCTTTTTCCCCTTATTATCCAGTTGAGTAACCTTACCACCTCACTGTAACAAATCATAGCCACAAATGCAGTCATATGCTAAGGTCCCATAAGTACTTCCAGTGAATCTCTAAACAGGGGCGTGATTTTGGGGACCCCAGTGCAACGCTAGAATACCTGTCCAATCTGGGCCTTGGTGTGGTTCTTCTCATCCCTGGGGCTCACTGATTGCTTGGCTTCACTTTCCCCCTCTTGAAACCTGCCTAGCTTTAACTTTCCTAGATTACTGATAAAGTGTGTTAGTGAAGAAGGGTCCCTGTAGATTTCTAAGATCTAAGGTCTTCCTTCAAGACTGTATCATTTTTGAAAAAAGTATCCTCAGGTTCATTTTCTAACCCAAAGTATTAACTCTGATGGTAGAAATTCAGGTAGAAAGATGATCAGTCAATAATTGATCATTGAAAAAATAATTTGGGGACAATACAGGCTTTGCAGTGTTTCCCGTCATAAATGCACCAGCAATTCTTAGATCTGCAAATAGGGCTGGTCTAGCACAAAATTTAGGTATATGCCCCCAGGAAGAGAAAATCTACTGGTCTGCTAGTCTCTGTGACTGTTCAGATTCTTTTTCAGTATGAGACAGGGAGCAAAAAGCTAATGAGACATTCTAAATCTGAAAGACCAAATCTTCAATCAGGATGTAGATGTTGCAATTATGAGATGGTGACTGACAGTCAAGAAAATAATTAATATTCTTCCTGACTGTTGTTTTTTTTTTCTTGCTGAATAATACAGATTTAAAACACTGTTTCAGAATAGGTAGTATGTTATGTCGGGGTGGGGATGGAGGAGCAGGGAGCCACAGAGTGACTAGGAAGTCAGGCTGTATGCTCAAGTTGGATCCTCTGAGGGGCAAAACAGCTCAAATCACCTTTATTTTTGACAAGAGTAAATGAACCCATCAGGATCAGAAGGGTACATCACCATCATTATTTTATCAACCAACATACACTTCAATGTACATGCATTTCAAAATCAATTCACAAATTATTTCATTTGATACTCAGAGTGTACCAATTTCTGTGACTATTTCTGGTGTGATTTTAAATAAATGTTACTATAGTACTATAATTTTAGTCTTCTTGGAGTTCTTACTACAATTAAACATGGCAAGTTTATTTCCTGTAAGAAGAATAAAATTACAGTGATAGGGACCACCACCCCCACCAGTACTATCAATGCCATAAGACCAACTCAACATGTATCATTTATTCTTTCTACTCAGTATACAGTTGTCTTTATTCTGGACTACATTACTTTCAATAGTAACTGCTTTTAGGTGTGTCCACTGCAATACTTTAGAATATTATATTAAACAACAGATCTTCATATAGAGCAATAATAGTATGGTATTTCAGAAAACTGAATATACCACCAAATTGGAGTTAAGGGCCCAGAGAAGTCTCAGATCTTCAGAGTAACAAAATGCTACTGGAATATTCATTAAGCATGTCTAATTATATCACTTCAACCAAAGATTTAGAGAAGTGGACGCTTTTCCAAGTGCTGCTTCAAACAACATAACTTTTGTCTTGACTTAATTCGTAACATTCCCCAGATGTAGTTGTGCTACTAGTATTACCCAGTCAATACCAGCCTGAACCTCTGAGCCTCTCTCCTCAAGTTATTTCTTTCTCTCTTTCTCTCATCTCCTGCTTTTGCTTTCTTAAAAGTCCTTCAGTGACACCCTCTTTAGAAAAGAGAAAACTCTGCCCTGACTCCTAAGAACCATAGTAGCATTTCCTGCTGTCAATCCGGCAGTTGAATGAGGAATCACGAGAAAGATGGGCTGCACCTCTGGCTTTGAAATTTTTTAGTAACAGATGAGAAAGTTTCTGCATTCTGTTTGAATTCTCTCTGTATGAATCTGTGTGCATCGTTACAATCCTAATTCACTGAAGTTTCATCTTTAAAAATGAGCACTGAATTACAGAGCTACCAGAAAACCTTATGAACCTCAACAGTGAATGCCAAGGCCAAGTTTTACTGGAAAGCAAAATCTCTGGCACAGAAGCATGTATCCCCCCTTACTGGCATATCTGCAGGTAACTTACATGTAACTCAGCCTTAGGCAGAAATGTACGTGGCTCAGTGAGTCAAAACATACTAGGTGGTAACTCTTTTTCACTTGGAAAATTAATACAGAGTAAACCACTAAAGGAATCTGCAAGTTCATTAACCAGGCTACAATTTTTGGAATTAAAAACAGGGATATTTCCTCACCTATATAAGGTTTGCAGGTAACATTTAACTAGCAAAATAACGGAAGTTCTTTAAGTCATTTGGAATTAACACCTATCCTAATCAAAAAAGAAGAGCTTTAGTGTGTGTTAAGACAGAAGAGTAGAAAATTAATATACTTAGGATTTTCTCAGATTGATTAAAAGCTAATGACAAAAAACATCAAAAAGTTAAAATAAATAAAGGCTGTAAGTTGGAATGGCCACTTCTAAAAGCAAAACAAAACAAGTGAACATGTAATATGAGAATGCTTTTCTTCTTCTTCGATGCTTGACCATGAACTGTAGGCTAAGACTTTTACGTATTAACATTTTAAGCCTTTAAGAAAGCTGAGCAAATGATTTTAAAATAGTCTTCTTTTTTGTAACTGTTGTAATAGGGATTTTCTATTAATATGACTGGAAAACATAGAAAAATAAGAAGTAAACATATTCACTCAACACGTACTTATTGAAGAGATGTCCTGTGCCAGACACTTGGCATCAGACACAATATACGATGATAGAAAAAGATTGACTCGAGTCCTTTCTCATTTAAAAAATACATGCTAGAAGGACAGACAATCAAAACCAACTAAATAGACCAACACAATAACTGGATTGTGGTAAGTAACCCAAACAAGAACAAAAACAGCAAAAAAAGAGTAACAGGAGTCAACAGTTCTAAACTGAACTATAATTAATATGAAATATTTTGTTCTATTTTATCCCAGTCATTTAAAAATGTTTAAATGCTTGTTTTAATAGTTGTGATCATAAGTCACTTTATATCCTGAGTCTTAAAGTTCTCTCACCAACATTTTCTATATCATTAGACATATATTATAGACATAATATAATAATAGTATTTGTTATTAAATAGGTTAACATTTATTTATAGAGTGCTGTGTACATGATACTTCCTATATGTTAGTCATTTAATACTGATAACAATACTAGAGGATACTTCTATTATTCTCATTTTATAAATTATAAAACTAGACAGTAAGTTTAAATAAGTTACTGAAGATTATATAATTAACTAAAATAATAGTTTAGATTCAAGCCAGGCAGTTGTACTCGAATGTAAACTCTTACTACATAACTACAGTATACTGTCTTAGTGCTTGCATAATATTCTATCATTCTTATTTGGTATTTGGTACACAAACTTTCCATAGGGTGAAAATGAAAACAGTAAAGACAAAAAATATAGAATGACAATGGAAGCAGCAAATACAAAACAAAAAAGGCAGAGGAGCAGAAAGAACCTTCCCTGGGAATGATTAAATAAAAAGGGTGAAGGAAGGGGAGAAAAAGTGAACTTTTAAAAATTACCTCCTTGGCAAATTTCTAAACATTGCTGATCCAGAAGTGGTTATGTATTTGTAATAACTTTTTTTAAGTAAAGGAACAGATGCTTATTATGTACTATTTTCACCATGAAATCATCAGCTATACACTTGGGATCATGAGTAAAAAGCAGCAAAAGTGTAGCCATGGGCTACGTCCAGGTTTGGCTGCATGTGCAATTCATTGGCCTCAGCTAAAGGGCGTATAGAATCAAGAATTTTCAGTGAGCCTTGGTACAATCTTATAAAAATGACACAGCCAAGTCACCAATCAGCAAAGGTTTTACTTGCTGGAGGCTTTACACACAGCAGAGATTCACACAGGCAAGTTTAACCAGTGGTGGAATAATATAAAACCATTTGTAGCATTAAGAATAATTGACAACAATGCTCATCAAAGCTCTAGTTCTATCTCTGCCTCCTCATCTAAACTTTCAATGCCTTTGGGCATGTATGTTTAATTCAATACTTTTCTATCTCACTCTCCCCAACCAAAATCTCTATCATCAGATGGATTTTGGGTTTACTGAGCTTCATAGATTTCATACTAGCTTCATACATTCCCTCATCCTCTGGAGAGGCTTTTTTTAAATGTCAAGTAAAAACTGCAGTGTAATGAAAGTTTGTGCTTTTAAACCAGACTCTCCTGGATTCAAATCCTGGCTCCACCACTCACTTTTGATTAACAAACATAGGAGGGAAGGAGGGGGGAGGTTCAGTGGTGCAGCAGTAGTGAGGGGCAGAAGTAAGAGTTTGCTGTATTTCCTGTACCTAAGATGTCTTCTATAATGCCTGGTACATAGGTGCTCGATAAATATCTTCATATAGTATGCCCCATATCTACATTTTCTGTGTATATTTAACAAGATCTAATTCTCTTCCACATTTTTTTTTTTTTTTGCCTCCAGGAAATGTGTACCTGGCAGATGTTTAACAACTATATATCAGCAATGAATGAAATGATGTTGGTACATAATTTGGTTGTAAAGTTTATAAAGTGCTTTGAGCTGACAGAAATAGTGCAAATGAAGACTGTAAATGAACATAAAAAATGAAATATCTCTCTCACTAGCCTATCCTTCCTCCTTAGAGTTCTCTCTCCCAAACTAGGAATGAATTCCTCTGGTTTTCTCCTTCCCTTAAGAGGCAGACACATCAACCTGATAAGCAGCAGTGAGAAGCAGGGTGGCTCTGATTTACTTAGAAGACTTCACAGCATCAAGGCATGAAAACACCCAAGAAGCTCAAAACCAAAGATTAGGCTCCTTCACCTAATGTGTCTGGCTTGTTGATTAAGGCTCACTAAATGGACAGTGATCTCTAGCAATTATGTCCATAAAGAACAATGGTCTAAGTACGGCCCATATGGCAACCACGGAGGTTTTTGACTTATGGCTTTGTAAAGGAAGGCATCTAATTTCCCAAAATATCCTATTGTTTTGAGGAGAAATCCATCCACTATCTTCCTCTGGAGCTTTAATACATGACATGTCATAGTGCTTTTGAGTGGACTACCGCCAGTAGTACAGAAACTGATGACATGAAACAGGTACCAACAATGGCACAGCTGCCAAGGGGTACATTTAAATCAACATCCATTCTTCCCATGCCATCATGCAAAGCCCCTTTTACTGCTCTAAAACAAATACAGCTTAATTTTATTCCTTGCTTGGCTTTGTATAATTTTGACATGTCCTCAGTCAAACATGACCCAGGTCCTTCAATCAGGGCCTTCAATCAGGCCCTATTTTTCTGGAGATGGGAAAACAAGAGGAAGCTAAAGTAATTATTGAAAACTCATAAGCAGCAGCTTTAGCCTAATTACCTTGACTTTCCTTTTTAATTTTTCTATCGATTGTCTCTTGTTAATATACAAGTATTGACTGAGCTAGTAGAGCCTGGTGCTACTATGATAAGAACAGATGCCGCTGGGAAGCAAAACGTAATTACGAGACCCAATATTCTGTTCTTTTTCAGCAGAACACATGTACACCACACACTGGTTTAAGACCCTCATAAGAGCCACCAGCAGCACCTACACAGCAAGAATCTTTGTTAACTTTTGCTGTCTGTTGTGCCTTTGCCACCAGAGGGCAGTTGGGAAATGCAAAACCAATCCCTTTCTCTTTGTTCCTCTTGTGTTAAAATAATATCCCTCCCCTATTTTTAACATATATTCTATTAGAATTCACAGGTCAACAACTCCAGGGGGATGAACAACCCAGGAATGAAGGTGACTTCCTTTTGAGCTGCATGTGTTTCCTTTTAAATCCTGTTGTATTTAAAGTTTCATCTTGGTGGGGAAAAGAAACCAAAAACTAAGCAATACTACATGAGCTATCCTGAATATTAATGTATCACTGACAAATGCTTTTGACGGATTCTGATTCCTTTGTCAGGGAGAAATGTATAGTTTTCTTGCTGTGGGATATGAAACTAGCTTTAAACATACTTCTAAAGTACTTTAAACTTTTTGGTTTCTCATAAATCCAAGTTTTATGGAACACTAATAATATCTTATATGTTCAGAGTCTTAAATTGCTGTCAAGGTGTAGCTCACTTTAAGCAAACATAATTCAGCAAAGTTGTCTGCAAATCCATTTTCTAGGAGCCAAGAAGACCTGCGTAAACCAGTATAACCATGTTGCATTCTGTTTCACTGCAACTTTTAAAGCAAAACTCTAAGAAGAAATAAATAAAGCAGGAGCAGTTCTCATGCTAAAAGTAACCAGAAATCTCTAAAAAGGCAACTTTTTCAAGGGCTAAGCTAGCAACAGCCCTAAAAATGGTATTAGTGTTGTATAATCTAAGCAGCATGGGGAAAGTGACAGGAGAAGGAATCCAATGGATTCAAAGGAAAAATGAATTTAAAAATCATTAGACTAAAAAAGAGGGCTGATGACTGGTATTCAACACAGATGGCGCGCTGAGCAGTGGAAGCAGCCACAGAAGTAGTTTAGTACCTATAAAGTGTATTGTAATAACAACAACAGCACATTCACTACAACGTGCAATTCTACAGACTTTGGGGGCATTCATTTCATGAAAGGGCAAATGGATTTCTATTAAAGCAACTTCACCGGTTCATGAGAGTATTGTAATCAGCTAGTCTCAGGAATAAGAATATCACCGATCCAGATCAGCAAATGTCAAGCAATTAACTGGAAGATACTAAGAAACAAAGTCATACTACAATCTATACAACAGTATAAAAAGCATCAGACAAAGTCCTAGGTATTCATCCATAATATAGGTTTCAAACATGCCTTACTGAAATGTTAGTTCAGGTACCTTAAATTTAATGTTCAGAAATGAAAGCTGAAAAATACCTTTAGAATTTTGAATTACCTAATTCTGAAAAGTAATACCGTAGTATGCGCACAGTTCAATTAGAGCAGTCAATATTTAAGCATTCAGGAAACATTTTCTGGGTGCCAACTATGTCCCAGATAGTAGAATACAGAGGCAAGTATGACCTAGGCTTTCTCTCTAGAAAAGTCTTTGCCTAGTGGAGAGAAACACTCAAATAATTATGATACAATGTGATAGGAACAATAATTACGATAGGAGTAAGGTGTTATATTAGCTAAAGAAAGAAAAGGGGAAGCTTCATATTTTTGTAGAAGGTGTCATTTAAGCTGTATCTTGAAACATAACTGAAATGATCAATGGGAGAGCATCAGGGCTGGAACAGTGGGCAGAAAGAAGCCCTGGCATGCTCGGGTCAGTCCAGGCCTCAGGTGGGGAGAGACAAGCCAGTATGGATAAGAACAGACCTATGTTTGGAGAAAAGGGTGGGAAGAGTGATGAAGATACCTGCAGGCGGCTACTTTGGGAGACAAAGGGAAGAGTAAAGAAAGATGAAATAAAAAGGCAGACAGTCATCTTCCAGAAATTGAACGCTAGTTCTTACCAACTTTCCAGGCATGGGATAAAGGAAAGAGCTTTGAAGTTATTGTTGGATGGGCTGGATTTAAGTCCTAGATCCACTATTTACTCTGTATGTGACTGTTTCCACCAGGATTAATTGGGCTGCAAGTAACAGGAAACTGACTAAAAGTGGCAAATAGGGTTTCACTATAAGAGACAGAAACTACTCTAGTTATGATACCTCCGACTCTCAGTGTCTTCTTTTCCGCAGTTCTAACGTGAGGATGTTAATATCCACTTACACATTGAACAGGTTCATCATTCCCATGAGAACCTATGTCTACTAACTAATGGGGCCATCTTTCCTAGAGGATCACATATGTAAACTCTCTGTATAGAATTAGGTGCAATTATTATTATAAAGGGGAGTGAGAAAGGAGACTCTAAATATCACCAGTCTCTGAATAGTGTTAATTAGAGGGACAAGTAATTGTCATGAGGAAAAGCAATTTGCTGAGATGTGTGTTTCTGAAGCATTTTACATGGTCACCGTGGGAAAGAAGTTTAGATTATATCGAATGAAAGACAACCAACAAACCATGAAACTGCCCAACAGTGTTGGAGTGTTTCCAGATAATTTTTTTTTAACAGAGAGACTCTCTTGAGCAATGTCACTATGTGAATGAAGGTGGACTACATTTATGAAGCAATTCCACTATCCCAGTGGGTAATAATATATCTAGAACCTGAAGTTTAAGGAACAGGTCTTAGTATTGATGTACATGCTAACATTCATGCAGGCTCATATATAAAATGTGTGAAAAATTGGAAATTTTATGGTCCTGGAGTTTTCAAAGGGTCATATGCTTACTTGTTGCTTCCATTGTACAAGCTAATGCGTATCAAGTCTTCTTGTCAAGTCCTAACATTATTTTTTTTTACCGTCAGTAGAATTTTATTTCATATAGTTCTATGAGAGTGGCAAGTATTACTACTGTCATGCTTGTAGTATCTTTCCGCTTGCTAAGGTTAACTCACTGAATCAAACTACATTATAATGTGAAACATATACAACTGATGTCATAAATTGATGATGAAACTTTTCAAAGAAATTTCCTCTAATATCTTCATTTATTTACTCTTAATTTTGCTACATTAGAATCCTTTACCCTCAAATACAATGAGCCATGATATAGGACTCTCAGTCCCACAGAAACAATAATGATGGAAAGAAATACACTGGTTATGCCCCAAATTTCATCATCCAGGTATTATGAGAAAGTTAAAAAAAGCTCTGGTTGCAGAATACTACCCTTCTGAATATTAGAGAAGTTACGCGAAAGGCTTGTTATTATGGTGGCTTGGTAATGTGCAACTTGGCCAGGCTGAACTGCATTTCCCAGAATTCTCTTCCCTGTGTGTTTAGGGCTAGGGTGGGCTAAAAGAGACATTTTTGCTTGAGCAGTGAAGGATGAAAGTAAAGCAGTAACCAGCGTGTTTTAGACACTCAGCAGCTGCAGCCTTAATGTTGCTGCTTAGCAACTTTTCATGGGGCAGCTGCTGCAAATTCCAGGATCCCCCTTCTGCTTCATTTATGTGTAAGCCAAGTGTTTCTCTAGTAAAATGATGCTTTGCCTACAGGATATCCACATCACTAGGACTGAAGACAGGGAGAACTGACATGAATTCCAGCCCATTCTCACGGTTCCAGCTTGTCATTCTTCTCCCTGACATTATATATCTCTGTCTTCTGATGGTCTGCCTTGTAAATTTCAAGCTCCAGCATGAGTTGTAAAGATAAAAGTCTTACAGATACTGTTTAGCCAGATCCCACAATTAAATGAGGTCCAGTTCCTGCAACAAATCTCTTTATACACACACACACACACACACACACACACACACCCCTACATGTGCTTCTGTAAGGTAGGTAGATGTCATGATGAAGTTCAATACCATCCTTTCATAAAATGTCTTTTGCTCTGTTAAAAAAAAGTATAGTCCTATACTATGGTCAGTATTCATAAAGGGGACCAGAAGTAAGAGTATCAGGTCTTGAACTACAAAAAATAATTTGCATTTATATTACATTTTACAGTTAAGAGTATACTTTTGGGTCTCAAGTTATGTTTCAATCTCCATTGGACAGGTTAGTTTCACTCTCTTCCACAACCACAAACTGTTAAAATAATCCATCTATTTTATAAATGTATTCTATATACAAAAAGGAGGACTAATCTAGAGCATATTCATTTCAGTTACTGAAGACAATCTGAACAGAATGGAAGTACCAACACAACTTGGAGTTGATAGGAAACTTACAGGCATGCTGGTTCACATGGTACCTAGGTTCCTTTTTCCAGTATCCTTGGAGATGTAACATTATCTTCAAACTAGAAGAGGCTAATACTTTAGATGATTTCTAATAATTACTACTTTAAAAAATATTTTAAATCATGTTCTCTGAAAATGATGTTTTCAAAACTCCAAAAATACATGTCAAAATTATTTATGCAAAACAGGTCACAATGACTGCAACAACTGAGCTTCTGCATACACGTGGAGTCTGACAGTTAATCCTAAAGGATGTCTCACAGAAGGCAGCTCAAAGAGTAAGAAGTTATCATTTCGTTATTCCATTATCCACATGCTCAACTATAAAGCTCTTCTCCCAAAGAATTCTTCTTGATGTTTAACATGTTGCATTAAGCACCCTGCCACTTCCCAGCAATGCTAATCACAAAGGCAATGATGCTACACATTTAATTTTTCTAGCCTTCATGTGACTGCTGAAATTATAAATGAGTCATCAATGGTCTCAAACAGACTGACATTGTTTGCTACTACTTAGAAATTTCATTTCTTTCAAGATAGCAGGAGGAGAATTTGGATTTAATAATCTAGGGGAGTTGGGCACCAGTGGCTCACACCTGTAATCCCAGCACTTTTGGAGGCTGAGGCAGGAGGATCACTTGAGGTCAGGGGTTCGAGACCAGCCTGGCCCACATGGCAAAACCCCATCTCTACTAAAAATACAAGTATTAGCCTGACATGGTGGCGTGTGCCTATAATCCCAGCTACTCGGGAGGCTGAGGCAAGAGAATTGTTTGAATCCAGGAGGTGGAGGCTGCAGTGAGCTGAGATCATGCACACTCCAACCTAAGCAACAGAGTAAGACTGTCTCAAAAAAAGAAAGAAAGAAAGAAAGAAAGAAAGAAAGAAAGAAAGAGAGAGAGAGAGAGAGAGAGAGAGAGAGAGAAAGAAAGAAAGAAAGAAAGAAAAAGAAAGAAAGAAAGAAAGGAAGGAAGGAAGAAAGGAAGGAAGGCAGGCTGGGGTCAGACCAGAAGCTCAAGGACTGTGAAGGGACGGGATTGTGATGGGGTCAGTGCAGGGAGCCAGGAAGGGTTGTGGGGGAGTGACCTGCCCCAGCCTTGAAGGGTAAAGACCACCCAGGCACGATAGGGAAATTGTGTTGGCTGGAGGAGAGATGGGGGCTGGGAGACCATGGAGGTGTCCTAGTGGCAGCTGCCAGGATTGCCATGGGTGCCACTGCTGAGGTCGAGTGCACAGGATGGCTCAGGTGTGGGTCCAGTGGCTCAGGGGGCTGACACTGGGCAGAAGTGCCCAAGCACATCAGAGGCAGACTGTGACCCCACACTCTGGCCCCCTGGGAGCCTGCTGGCCACCATTTACTCCACATCCCAGCCATCCCCAAAGCTCCCTGACAGCAGGAAAAATTCATAGCCATTGATTTTGTAATTAACAGTTTATCAATGTCATCGATACAGACCTGCTGATGGATTACAAAGAAATTAATCTTGCAATGTTATTTTATTTCATTTTTGGTCAAAGGCAGCTGCCAATTTTGGCCTCCTTGGGGAGAGTGGGGGGCGGGAGGATGGAGAGGGTGGGGAGAGGGAGCTGGCAGGAGTTAGGAGCCCAGATGGCAGGGCCCAGCCATGTTAGGTACACGCTCTGTAAGTGACCGAGAGTGTAGGAATGGGGCCATGCTTCATCTCCTACCTGATGACGAAGGAGGGCTCACTGCCTTGGTAGCAGGGAGCAGGAAAATGTGGAGGAGGCTTGGGTGTGGGGCCGGTGAGACCCAGCCCTGCAAGGGCACTCAGCCCCAGTGGAGTCCTCACAGGAATGATAACACGACCTGATGTTGATTAGGGGCTGACCAAGCTCTGGGTAACGTGCTGCTTCAGCCACCCTCACCACCACCCTGTGAGTCCGCATCCCTGTGTTTTACAGCCGGCTCAGGCCCAGCTGTAACGTGGCTGTCAGCAGGTGCCTCCCTGCTGTGCTGGGATTTAGGTACATTTTGCTTGAACTCCTAGTTCATGGCCTAAGTTCGAAACCTTCCCCAAGATTTTAGAGAATTCCCAACACCCCAATTTTAGAGCTCTCTCCATCACCGTGCCCCATGCTGCCACCACGGGGCACCCTGAGACGGAGCTCAGCCCCTGTATCTGTGCCTGTATTCTGTGTCCTATAACCAGAATTGTGTCAGGTTAGCAATTGCACTGAAGACTTGGGGAGCTGGTGCCTGGCAGGCAGCCACAGTGATTGTCATGGTAATAGTGTAGGGGGCCAGGGGCGATGGTAGGGGTGATACTGCTACCAGGGCACTAACTTGTGACAAGTTCTGTTATAAACCCTTTAAGCCCCTGAGGTAGGTATGGCTATTGTCTCATTTTACAAGTGAGGAAAATGAGGCACAGAGATGTTAATAACTTGCCTAAAGTCACACAGTCTGCAAGTAAGGGACACAGGATTCCAACAGTCTGGCTCCAGGGTCTCTGCTGCCACTCCCTGGTGACCTCTTGAGAAATGTCCTCTGTAGGTGCCAGTCTCTCCCTGGGTTCAAGTCCCAGCTCTGTCATTAGCTTCTGTGATCTCAGACTGGCAGTTAACCTGAGTCTCAGACGGGCTCTCTGTGAAGCGAGGGTTCTGAAGTGCCCGCTGCCTGCCTGCATGCTGCCTCCTGGACCCTGAGATGGCCCCCACGCCAGTCAGCACTCCTCAGCCAGGCCTGCTAATGCTCGTCCTTGTGCCTACAGATTCCATGTACATCGAGGATCTGGAGGCTGTCCAGAAGCTGCAGGACCTGCTGCACGAGGCGCTGCAGGACTACGAGCTGAGCCAGCGCCACGAGGAGCCCCGGAGGACGGGCAAGCTGCTGCTGACGCTGCCCCTGCTGCGGCAGACGGCCGCCAAGGCCGTGCAGCACTTCTATAGCGTCAAACTGCAGGGCAAGGTGCCCATGCACAAACTCTTCCTGGAGATGCTGGAGGCCAAGGTCTGATGGCCCCGCACACGGACCATGCCCACCTACAGGCAGACAGACGGACAGACCGAGGCAGAGCCCTCCACAGCCACCAGCCTCCACCCTCCACCCCTGTATCAAGGCTCTGAGCTGTCCCAGAGGCAGGGGTTTCGCACTCCTGGCTGTGTGCAGACTCCTGGGGGCAGTGGGGTGGGGGCGGGGATGGGGGGGCAGGGGCGTGGGGCTCGTCTGTAACTGGCTTTTTCTTTGGTATGTCTTTCCTTCTCCATGGGCAGTGCGGAGGCCTGGGCCAAGACTGACTTCCTTCGGGAGTGGAGACCACTGGAGCAAGTGCCCCTCCCTCCACCAAACGACTAAGAGGCAGCATGTGCATTTCCTAACTCCCTTGCCCCTCCCCCATCCACGGCCTGGGTGGGCAGTGCTCAGGCTGGGTACCCTCTGGAGGTTTTCCTTCGGCAGAGGGCAGGTACGCAAGGGACATAGCATCTTTCCTCCAGAGGCCCTGTCTGCTGAGATCCTCTGGGGCCCCTCGAGAGCCCCACACCTCCCACAGTCCCCACTCAGCTTTCAGCCAGGGCGGACCCACAGGACAGCAGCGGCGAGAGCTCACGTTTCCTGGGCACCCCACCCCCTCGGGGCCTGTCACTTACCATGCCAGTGCCCACCTGTCCTCCTCTTCTCCTCCCCCAGGGGGTCCCCCGCTACTTCCTGACCCTACCTCAGAGCTCACTCACCCAGTGGGTTCAGCCAGCCACGGTGACTCCAGGGCCTGTAGACAGGAATGTGCTGGCACAGAGAGGAGCGGGGGCCGCACCATCCTCCCCAGAACCCTTTCCCACTTCCTGCCTTCCCCCTGTCCCTGAAGAACAGGTCTAGGCCAGGTGGGCCCGTGAGAAGCTCAGGAGCCTGGCTCCATCTGAGAGCACCCTAGGGGGAGGATCAGGGCAGGATGGGCAGAGGCCCAGACCAATCTTCGCCAAGCACAGAAAGTCCCAGCAGCTGAGAGAAGTAGGCAGAGGGTCCCCGAAGGGAGGGAGCTCAGCGGGGTGGCCAGCCTCATCCCTCCTGGCTTCCCTTCTCTGTACTCCGCATCATGCTGCAGGGCTGGCGTGCCAGTGCCACAGGAGAGGTGGCCTCCCGCCACACTTGCACAACCAGAGGTTTGGTGTAGCTCCTCTGGGCACTGCGCACATACCAGCTCTCTGGCAAGACCCCTGCAGTCCCCCTGACTGCTGTGCCGGGTGACCAACTATCCCAGTTTGCCCAGGGTGTTCCTTTGTCCCAGGAAACTCCTCAGCCCCAGGCACATGGGGACAATGGGTCACCCGATTTCTGTGGATGGCCATGAAGGTTTTCACTGACTCAAGAGGCAGCCCTGAACACCCATCTGTGCTCACAGGTTGGTAAGGGCAGCTTAGAGGATCTCCCAAGGACAAAAGAGTATCAAGCCATGATGGAAAATGCCCCTTCTAATCAGCTGCGTTCACAAGCAGGGATCAGAGCAACCCTGCAGGGATCCCCCATCCACGCCGTTCTAGTACAACCTGCCTCATTGAGAGAGGCAGGCAGATCTCACCCAGCACTAGGACACCAGGAGGCCAGGTGCCTTTCTGCAGCTTTTCCATTGAAACCCTGGTCCCGCCTCCCTGGCTCTACCCTAGGAACCTCGTGCTGATGACGTGCTGAGCTCATCCAGACAGGAGAGAGGGCTGGCTGAAATCTGCAAACTGCAGAGCAGCTCTCTGATGGTGTCCCATACAGAAAATGTTAAGGATTCCAAGAGCCCTCCCAGACCGGGGATGTGTCCACCCCACTCCCCTTGCCTGTGGAGAATCGGGTCTGAGTCACTTGAGGAGTGGGCATTGAGCCGTCACCCAGGATGCTGCATCCGTAGCCCTCCATGCAGCCCCTCTTCCCTGATCTGGGTAGAAGCGCACATTCGGGGCAAAGGCCCCTCCTCAGTATCAAGGAACACCAGCTGCAAACCAAGTCTAGCACAGTGTTTAGAGGCTGCACCCTGAGGGCCTGCTCTGAGGAAACCTTCACAGTCGAGACCTTGGGGTGTGCTCTGTGGGGCTCCCTTAGTCTCTCACTGTGCTGTGTCCTTTCAGTGGGGCCGTGGTGCCACCCTGCTCTGTCACTTCCTGCTCAAGCTGGAGGACCCAGGCAACAGCGGATCATGCCCAGCTGGCATCTGCTGCCTGTCTTTCCTAGGGAAAGCATCTCTGGCTCAGCATGCAACATCTGGCTTGGAGCGAGTGGGTGTTCTGCGCACCGGGCAGCTGTGCCTCGCTGGATCTGGTGTTGCCGCCCTCTAGCACAGTGGGGCGGAAGTCCTGATAGCTGGTGTCCGTGAGGTGGAAGCTGCTTTGACACAACTCACATCACAACAGGGAACGGGTCCATAACAATGGAACTCCATCTAATGGGAAACTTCCTGGTACTGAAGGGATCCACTGGACGCTCAGAAAAGAAGTTTAGAGGCCAACTTCTTAGCTGGAAGCCTGGTCAGATGAAGACCCTCTCTAGGGAAGGGACAGGACTGATTTAGTGGGACGTGGTGAAGTGAGGAGAGTTTATGGGACCCTCCCCACAGTGGAACAGAACTCAAGTTTACCCCAAACCTGCCATTTCTGGAAAATCTGTAAAGAGGGAACAGCCTGTCTCAGTTGTGCTCTCATGATACAGGTCATTTGAAATGAACCAAGAAATAAAACATAAAAATCCAACCATGGAGAAGGTGGTATGGCTGGGTTTTGTTTGGTCCCCTTGTCCACATCTGTTCTAAAGTTTCCAGACTAGTTTTGTCACTTCATGAACTTGTCATGTGTGAAACCCGATCTTTGCATATAGGGAACTTCCTCAGGCCACACTTTAAGAACGAAGTAAGAGGCTCTCAAGACTCCAGCCAAGGCAGAGCCTTAGAGGAGCCGGAACCTGCATCCACCTGTGTCGGGGGCCCCCTTTCCCCATAGACTCCGCCCTCCCTGTGCAGATAGAAGTGGAGGGTGACCAGCTTGTGACAAGAAGACCGAAGGGTCCAGAGTCCATGCTCACGGAACAGCACCAAAGAAAAGCACTATGTAGAAAGATTGTTTTATTTTCTAATGATAATATGGCTGGAATGGCTTCTTAAGATGTATATATTTTTTAAAATGGCAGTTCCCTCTTACAGCATCGCCTACCTGTACGTCTTTCTGCCTCTGTGTATGTTCTCCCAGAGACCTCCATGTAAATCAGATGCCCTAGGATTCTTCCATCCTGGTCCCGTGTATCTGGAATCTAATAAATAAGGAAAGGCCTACTGAGTTTCCTCACACACTGTCTTTCTGGGCTGACTGTCCCCTGGACAGCCCTGCCTTTGGGTCTCAGGCCGAGGCTAGGAGAGCCCATTGGGAGAGGCAGCCCAGCCTCCATGTTCCCTGGGGAGCCCCATGGCGTCATTTTAAAAGCGTGTTCAGCAGCAAAGCTCAGGAATGCAACTTGAGAAGTATGCAGGTCTGAGAAGCTCCCTGTTGCTTTTACGCTTTCGGTATTAATGGTAAGGCAATCGATTATTTTCACTAATGCCAGAGAAACAAGAGAGCAGATGTAAGTGAATGAAGACCAATTCATTGGCTTAGGATTTTGAATTGCTTCTGTGACACACACAACACTGATAGCACAGCCCACGTGTTATTCCAGGACACACTCAGGACCCATCAGAAACAGAAGGGAGAGACTAAAAGGGATCGAACATGATATTTCAATATGCCTTTTGTTGCACGTAAAAGACACCTCAGCTTATACCGGCTTACTGGATTTAGATGTGAAGTCCAGAAGTGGCGTAGACATCAGGCAGGGTTTGATCCAGAGGTTCACAAAGTAAATAGGGTTATAGTTCAACTTTTCCAATTCCCTCATTTCTTCTGTGTGTTTGTTTCATCCCCAAGCTGGTCTCTTTCCTGGCAGCAAGAAGGTTGCCAGTTTTTTGTTTCACACCCTGGGGGATAAAGAAAATCTCTTTCTCCAAGCATGGAAAATGTCTGCACTTCGTTCTGGACTCCACTGGGTTTTGTGTGGTCCCTTAATGAATCACCGTGACTACCTTGGGTAAGAATCACTTCCACTCCATGGCCTAGCTGCTACACCATGGGAAAGGGGTGAGTTGGAAGTCTACAAGACAACCGGCCAACCATAACATCCGCAGAACCCACATCTGCGGACAGCTCAGGGTCTGGCCAGCTTTCAGTGAGAGGTTTGTTAAGTCTCCTAAAGCTCATGGAAGAAACACACGGTTATCTTTGCACTCAACACCTAGCTGGTCTCATGCACGATATGCATTATGTACTTGCGGAAATGAATGTACTCAATTTGTAGATTCTTTTTAGATTATTCACCTTAAAAGAATGCACACACAGCTGGTATTCATGCTGTCATCTTAAGAAAAAAAATAATTAGGAAAGAAAGTCAACTGTAATATCGTGTAATGCAGTCAAAATGAAATCTTATTTGATGATCTGTATACTAGGCTTTTCTGTGTTACTTTTTCCATTTATACATGTAATTGTGATCAGACCAACGAAGAGCTTATATTTTCAAGACTTAACCTCATCAATATCCCCATCTCCAGTCATTCTCTAGTCCCTCTCTCTCTCTTTTTTTTTTTTGTTGTTGTTAGCACAAAAGTGAAGAAAGGGGAAAACCTCAACTGACAGTCATTCATTCATCCTTTTATTCATTCAACAAATCTTTACTGAGGATCCACCCTGTTCCAGGCCCTGTTCTGGGCATGGAGACGATCTCCGTAAAGAGAACAAAATCCATCTTCACAGAGCACACAGTCTATTGGGAAGAAGAGAGAGAAAATAGGCACAGCAAATAACCAAATTCTAGTTTGTTAGAATGTTATAAATTCTGTGAGTTGCGGGGGAAGCAAGGTATGGGTGATCAGAAATGGGGTGGTGGCTACAATTTTAAAAGGAGGGGTCAGAACAGTCTCAATGAGGATGTTACATTCAATAGTAAAAGTTGAAGAAAGTGAGGATTGTGTGGCTGTCTGGAGGGAAAGCTCTTCAGGCAGAGCAGCCGGGGCAAAGGCCCTGGGGCAAGAGTATGTGGGCATATTCAGTAAACATCAATGAAAGGCGTGTGGCTAAGGTGGAATGTGTGAGGCCCTGGGGAATAAGGGACACAAGGCCATAGTAACTGTACCTTTCAACTCTAAGAGATTACACGAGGAACCAGTGGAAGCACTTAAATACAGGGGTGATGGGATCACATATTTTAATAGGACCACGTTTAGTTGTTTGGTGGTTTACTGGGCTGTTTCTTTGAGTCTGGCTGGCCATTGAACATAGCACTGGGGTTTTATCTGGATCGTGTATTTAAATAGGGGTCTTGAGAATGGGCTGGAGTGGTAGTACAGCCCATGGGACAGGTAGGTCCTTCTCAAGTCTTCCTAGGCCAGCAGAGGCACCTGGCTGGCCCCACCTTTGTGCCCACCTCTCTTAGTTTTGACCCAAGCTTGTCATGCCTGCCTGTGGGAGGAGAGGATGGGGGCTCTGGCTGACCCTCTCCTCCGCTGGCTAATGTGTTGATTACAGGCTCCGAGGACAGGGTGGAAGCAGGAAGACTAGCTAGAAGACCACTGGTGAGGTGACTGTGGCTTGGAGCAGGGACATTTCAGAGCAGGTTACAAGTGCTTGAGGCTGGCCACAATGGCTCATGCTTGTAATCCTAGCACCTTGGGAGGCCTGGCAAGTGGATCACTTTGATCTTGAGTTGGAGACCAGCCTGGGCAACATGGTGAAACGCTGTCTCTACAAAAAATGCAAAAATATACTGGCATCGGGGCTCACACTTGTAGTCCCAGTGACTCAGGAGGCTGAAGCTGGAGGATCGTTGCTTCAGCTGAGAAGCAGAGGTTGCAGTGAGCTGAGATCGCACCACTGGTCTCCAGCCTGGATGATGCAGCAAGTCTGTCTCAAAAAAAAAAAAAAAAAGTGCTTGGATCCTAGATCTATTTTGAAGCCACCAGGATTTGCTGATGAGCTGAACGTGGAATGTGAAAGAAAGAAAGGAGATGTGGATAATTCCAAAGATTTCAGCCCCAGCAACTGGAAAGAGTAACGTTGTTATCCACTGAGATGAAAGACTGAGGAAGGGCAGGTTTGGGGATTGGGTGGGAGAATCAACCGTGTTAAGGGTGAGATGCTATCACAGGTTCAGGGGAGACGTATCGCCCAGAAGGCCTTAGGACGCAGGATCTGCCAAAGGGAAACAGGATATGTGCTTCCCCCAAGAGCAGATGTAGCACTGGCAGTCTTTCCCAGCTGAGAATTCTTGCTCACACCCAGCCAACCCCTCCATTGTTCTCTCCCTGTCCTCACAGGCAATAAAGTTAATCTGGTGAACATAGATCTGTGGAGTAGAAGAAGCTTAGCGACCACCTTTTATGTCATTATTTGTCAGTTGAGCGAAATAACCCAAAAGTGAGCTTCTGGGGAAAAGACCCTTGCTGGAAGAATCAGAATTATAACCTTGCCCTTGATTTTTCAAAAACAGTGTGGGACACTGGACTGGCAATGCACAACTGCTTGACTAGATTTAGACCAGGAATTTACAAATGAGGCCAATTTTCCCCCAGGGGACATTTGGCAGTGTCTGGAGACATCTTTTGTTGTCACACTGAGAGTGGTTATGGGCATCTAGTGAGTGGAGGCCAGGAATTCTGCCAGATATCCTACAGGGCACGGGACAGCCCTCCATTAAAAGTATTATCTCACCCCAGATTCAGTGGTGCTGAAATTGAGAAACCCTGATTTAGATGTACTCTGGGCATTATCAAGGAAAAACTGGGAGCCATTCTTCCAGAAGGGCCCTGCGTTCCACCCAGAGTTCCAGGCAACACAGCGTGGGGGCATCAACTCCTGTTACCAAGCTCTTCCCTCCGCTGCCATCTGGACCCCACCTGGTCTCCCTCTAACCTGACACTTCTATCAGGGGCAAACATCCCATGCTCTGCACAGACAGTTTCTGTTCAGATTCAGCCTTCAGGCCCAAGGAGAAACTGCTCTGGTCCAGCAGTCTGCCCCGACCTGGTTCCTTTCTATGTCAACTTTTGGTTTTGTGAAGCCAAGTAGCACCTGTGGCTTTGGGTCTCAAAGAAGTGGAGACCCTTCTTGGCAGACCCAAGATGTCCCTGTTGAAGTGTGCTAAGAACAAAGGTGACTCCATATCTTCCTCTTCCTCACCCCAAGTGGCCCCAGTCCCTGGCTGGCTGTCCCTCCACTTCTGGTCTACCTCTGGGTTTTCTCTCGTTACTTCCTCCCCTTGCCTGGGATGGACAGGTGCTCCTGGACTGGCCATTCGAGGTCCGGTGTCTGATGGTCAGAAGTAAAGCCTTCTCTGTAGAATGGTGGGGGAGGAGAGTTAAGAAGAGACTTTTTTTTTTTTTTTTTTTTTCTGAGCTGGAGTTTTGCTCTTGTTGTCCAGGCTGGAGTGCAATGGTGCGAACTCAACTCACTGCAACCTTCACCTTCCAGGTCCAAGTGATTCTCCTGCCTCAGCCTCTGGACTAGTTGGGATTACAGGCACCCACCACCATGCCTGGCTAATTTTTGTGTAGTTTTTAGCAGAGACAGGGTTTTGCTATGTTGGCCAGGCTGGTCTCGAACTCCTGACCTCAAATGATCCACTGCCTCAGGCTCCCAAAGTGCTGGGGTTACAGGCGTGAGCCACTATGCCCCGGCTAATTTTGTATTTTTAGTAGAGATGAGGTTTCTCCATGTTGGTCCGGCTGGTCTTGAACTTCTAGCCTCAGGTGATCCGCCCCCCTCGGCCTCCCAAAGTGCTCTGATTATAGGCATGAGCCACAGTACCCAGACCACTAAGAGACTTTTGAGACTGTTTCTCCTGCTTACTTTTTCCAGGAGATTGATCTCACTTCTACAGACATCTCTTCCTTATCAACCAAATGTCCCACCCACCTATGAAAGATCCCATTGTCAGCTGTCACAAACCTGGATCAAGCCATAAGTCACCAGGGCTTTCACTTGGGTACTGAGGAGTCTCTTCCACTTCCCCTGTGGAGGAGCGGGACAGGCAGAGCTTTCCATTCCCTTCTCCCACAGGCAGACAGGACAAGCTTGGAGCAAGACTGATACAGGGGTGGGGGAAAAGGAAGGGAACGACCAGGTGCCTGGGCTGGCCCAGGAACACTTGAAAAGAGCCCACCTGTCATGTGGTCTACACTTCAGACCTCAACCCGATTTTTTTTTTTTTTTTTTTTTGAGACAGTCTTTCTCTGTCGCCCAGGCTGGAGTACAATGGCATGATCTTGGCTCACTGTAACCTCTGCCTCCCAGGTTCAAGCAATTCTCCTGCCTCAGCCTCCCAAGTAGCTGGGATTACAGGCACCCGCCACCATGCCCAGTTAATTTTTGTATTTTTAGTAGAGACGGGGTTTCACCATGTTGGCCAGGCTGGTCTTGAATGCCTGACCTTAAGCAATCCACAGGCCTTGACCTTCCAAAGTGCTAGGATTACAGGCACGAGCCACCGTGCCCAGCTATCAACCCCATTCTCAGTCTTTATGAGACTGATGCACTGCCCACTGCAGCAAGGGCAACCTATCAACCCCATTCCTTTTCCTTTTTCTTTTTTTTTTTTTTTTTTTTTGGAGTTTTGCTCTCGTTGCTCAGGCCGGAGTGCAATGGTGCCATCTCGGCTCACTGCAACCTCTGCTTCCCAGGTACAAGCCAGTCTCCTGCTCAGCCTCCCAAGTAGCTCAGGTTACAGGCATGGGCCACCATGCCCAGCTGGTATTTTTGTTTTCTTTTGTATTTAGTAGAGATAGGGTTTTACCATGTTAGTCAGGCTGGTCGTGAACTCCTCACCTCAGGTGGGTCACCCAGCCTCCCAAAGTGCTGGGATTACAGGCGTGAACCACCACACTGGGCCCAACCCCATTCTTAGGATCCCTATTTAATACATGTCCCAGGTAAAATCCCATTGCTATGTTTAATGCCCAGCCAGTCACTTGCAAAGAAATAATGACCCAGCAAACCCCAAAACAACTGAATGTGCCCCAAGTATTCACTCCCCTTCTCACCCCTCCCCTCTCTGATCCATCCCTGATCCAGATCACTGCAGCCCCTTAAGCATTTTCCTGCACAGGTTAAAGGGCCAGAGGCGGCTCCAGGGAGCAAAAGCTCTTCTTCAGCAGAGGATCTGGGTGAGCGCAGTGGAGGGCGACTGGAAACCTCACCACCTATGTCTTTTATCTTGCCTCAGCTACAAATTCACTTCACACTCCAAGAACAGAAACTGTGAACCAGAGATCGCTGCTCCTCGCCTGCCCTGAGGCTTTGCTGTGCACCTTGTTCTTCTACAGAACCAGGACGTGCCCCTCTGGGACCTACCTCCAGGCTCCAAGGCTGTAGCAGTTGTTTTAAGTCTTATTTCAGTAAGCACCCAGCAAAGCAAGGCTTTTCCACCCCAAGGTACGCCCTCTCCCCACCAATGCTCCAAAGTTTCCCAGTTAATTCTGCGTCATTTTGACTCATTATCTATTTTCCATTCATTCATCATCTGGCACAGGGCTAGATTTGGGGGGTATGGTGGGAGCTCAGAGTTTAGCAGAGAAGGTAGACAGTGAACTAGTGGTTTATGAGTGTATCTTATACAAGAGACTTTTAGGAACATAAGAGAGACTTTTAATGGAGGAAACAACCTGGCCTTTGGTGGTGGGGATGGTGAAGAACAGTTGTCCAAGGGCATCAGCCCTGGGCAGCAGGTTGAGTCCAAGTCCTGAAGGAGTGGAGTTAACCAGGTGAGGGAGGGAACAGTGTTTCAGGAAGAAAGAAGAGAAACACTGTCCAGGGGGAGAAAGAGAGAGAGAGAGAGAGAGAGAGAGAGGGAGAGAGGCTGCTCCGTTCCATGCCTGCCCAATAAACTGGAAGAAGACCACCTGGTTGGTTGACTAGGGGCAGAGGATGAGGAAGAAAAGAGAAGGTTGGAAATTGCCATGGCCATATTGTTGAGGATACTGATCAACATGGGAAGAGCAATGGAAAATCCTGCAGAGTTTCAAGCAAGAGAGTGACAGGGTCAGATCTGTCTCCCCTCCCTGGAGACAGTGGGTCAAGCGTTCTGTTGTTCATAGACTGGCTATGAGATGAGGCATGGGCTCCAGACTCAGATTGGCTGACATCCAGAAGTCTGTCCTGCCACTCACTGGCCGCATGGCCATGGGCCAGGCACTTCTGCTCCCAGCCTGTGCAATGCAGCTGATCACACCGAGTAAGGATGCTAATGGGCAGCATTAGTGGATGCTCCCATATCCCAGACATTTCACACATATGAGGCCTTCATTCCTCACAATGAGTGTCCAGTGTAAATGCCACTGCCTTCATTTTATGGGAGACAAAAGCTCAGAAAGGTTATTCTACTTGCTTGAGGTTACAAAGGTCAAATTTGAATCCAGATCTCCGTAAGTTCAACTAACGTCTCTTCTCCTAACTACCATGTCATATTTCAAACTATGAAATTGTTGCCTGAAAGACCAGGTGCATAGTAGGCACATTCAACAGGTGTTTGCTTCCCTCCCACAACCCTCCTTCTACTGTAAGATGCCCATGGCCTCGCAGGAGCCTCCCCCAGCTACAGATGTCTGCCCCTCACCCCTGTCAGGCACGGCTTGTTCCCAACTCAGGTCAGATCACTAGCATCTCCATCAGGGCAGGAAGGGAGAGAGGAGACACATGCATGCATTTGGAGACTTCTGTGCCCAGCGGCTCCTGTGCTCTGTGACAGTGGAGCCACCAGAGGAGGCACTGCTGTGCCAGTTTGCTGGTTAAGTGGCTTTACCCAAAGACATGCCCTGCAGAAGTAACTGAGCTGAGGTGGTGCTGCTGGCCTTCAGACTACATTACTGGGGACAAAATTCCTCCTACCTTATTTCTTTCCGCTTGTCTTTGGAGGAAAAAAAAATCCAGCCAAACCTTACGGGCTTATATTATGGGGACATTTTTATCATCATCCTAAAGGTCCCTGGGGTGAAGGCTCAGACTTACTAAGAGGAAAAAGTCTCAACTGTATGGTATGAGAAGTCAGAACTTAGGCAGAAGGAAGCCCATATTCCCAGACAGAGCACAGAAAAATCCTAGGAGGCCATGCTTGGCTTGCACCGAGGGACATGGTGATGTCTGCAGGGCAGGGATGTTTGGAGCAGATGTTCTGTGTCCCACAAACCATGCATTATCGGGGGCTGGTCCTGGCTAAAATTGCTCTCCTATCCTAGTCACAGGTGTCCTGCAGGATGGGGAATGTGAAGGAGACACCAGTGTTAGGTGAGAGGAAACCCTGGGTGGTTCTTGCCTGGCCCTGGCCGGGGACCTGTGTCTTTCTTTATTCTATGTCTCAGGCTACCCCCTGCTTCACATTGAGGTCACTAGGTGAGGGGAAGCAGGGACAGGAGGACAATAGAGGAGAGGGCCCCACGGCAGATGTGGGAACTGCTGGCCAAAAGGAAAGACAATTTGACTCAGAGGAACCGTTCTGGAAGGAGACAAACTCCCCCAGCTTCCTCTGGAAATTGCTTTGTTTAAAATGCAAAGTGCGGATGTGTTTAGATGACATCTCAGCATCCATCACCCTATGCTAATGCTGACCCTGGGGGAGAGGAGACCCTGTAAGTCACTCCGATCCCCTAATCAAGTGTGTGTGGGTGATGACACACCAAGGGAACAGCCCAGGGGCAGGCGACAGCTCACCACCCGAGAGGCTTGATAAGGGGTGATGGGGGAGGGAGCCCAGCCCTGGAGAGGGGGTCCACACCTGCACCACCCCCAGGCTAGCTGCTCGCGGTTGCAGGATGCCAGCGGCTGCTGTAGGTGACTGAGGACAGAGCTCTAAGCAAGTTGCTGCTGGGCCCAGGGACAGTGAATTAACAGCCCCTCCCCTGAGCAGGAGAATGCCCCTTACCTGAATACTCTGCAGCTGGGCAGAGGGTGAAATGGATTGCCTGGTTAGGAGTGGAGCTCTTCAACTCAAGCTACCATTTGAGAGCTCAGCTCATTCCCACGCCACTGCCTTCCACTTGTGGCCCAGACTCAGCTTGGACACCTTCAGTGGCAAAAACTCATTGTCCTGGGAGAGTTTCCAGATAAAATCAAGATGCCCAGTTAAATTTGAATTTCAGATCAACAATGAATAATGTTTTAGTGTAAGTATGTCCCAAATGTTGTATGGGATGATTTATTGTTTATCTGGAATTCAAATTTAACTGACTGTCCTGTATTTTTGTTTGCTAAATCTGGCCAACATACCCTGTCTAATCAATTCCTTTTTTTTTTTTTTTTCTTAAATAGAGACAGGGTTTCTCCACGTTGGTCAGTTTGGTCTTGAACTCCTGACCTCGGGGGTGATCCACCCGCCTTGGCCTCCCAAAGTGCTAGGATTATAGTCATGAGCCACCTAGCCCAGCCCCATTCCTTTTTTTTTTTGTATAGGTTTAATCATCAAATAATGGATTCAGTCCACTTCACTGCCTTTCATATCTTCCCATCTTACTCCATCCTCCATACTGGTCCTGACTTCTGGGCCATATGAGGCAAGCTGTACCCTTCTACCCACAATCCATCAGGAATGGAAACAGGCTCTCAGCTACTCACAGTGTCCCTGATTCTGTGCTCTCAAGCTGTCCTCCGGTTGCTTCCTGTGTATCAACTTTAGATTGGATTCAGGAGCCCAAAACAGAACTGAATAACTCGGCAAGTCAGGTAGTAATCTCTTCCAGAGGCTACATCTTTGGTGGTGGGAGGGCGTAGGGTGGCCCAGTACAATAAAACATGCTCACAATAACCCCACTCATGCCCACCCCTGCCAAGCACACCTATCATTTTCTGGCACTTGACTGGAAAATGCCGTGAAGGACTAGAGAAGCTGATCCTGTAAGTAAAATCTCTTCTTTAGCAGAGAATGTGGGTTGGAGGCCATGGAGGAAGACTGAAAAACCTTACCACCTGGCCGGGTGTGGTGGCTCACGTCTGTAATCTCAACACCTTAGGAGGTCAAGGCAGGCAGATCGCCTGAGGTTGGGAGTTGAAGACCAGCCTGACCAACATGGAGAAACCCTGTCTCTACAAAAAATACAAAATTAGCTGGTGTGGCAGCATATGCCTGTAATCCCAGCTACTCAGGAGGCTAAGGCAAGAGAATCACTTGAACCCAGGAGGCAGGGGTTGTGGTGAACCAAGATCACGCCATTGTACTCCAGCCTGGACGACAGAGCAAGACTCCATCTCAACAACAACAACAACAAAAAAAAAACCTTACCACCGATATGTATTTTATTTTGCCTCAGTTGCAAATTCACTTCACACTCAAAAAACAAAAATCGCCCAGACTTCAAGAGAGTTGTCATTCTACAGAACCAGGACATGCCAGAAAGTGCCATGAATGATACAAAATATCAATGCAGAGGAATTAATTAGGCAGAACAGTGCTTTTTGCACTTGAGTACCAATCACAACAGTTAGGTCTTCTGCCAATCCAGAGTACAGGTGAGTGCAGCCCAAATTTTCAGATAGCCAGCAGAACCTTCTCCAAAGCTCTGTGAAGCCATCCCCACAGAAGTAGCTGTGGGAATGTCTTCAAAGTGCTAAGCGCTGGCATAGAGCTGCCTTCAAAGGCACAGCCTCAGCAAGGGTACGTCTCTTAAGACCACATTAAGTAACCAGTTGGAACTTACATGGAAATTGCTACTTCTCCCCAGTAACGAATGAATAGGAAGGCTCAACCAATATGAAGAAGATAATTTTCAAGCAATTCTGAGTTGCAGACACAAATTTTAGGGGCTCCATCCATTTACAATATGGGTAAGTTCATGCGTCAAAATATATAAGGTACACATGCCAGTGGGGTAAGGAAGGGTTTTCTCATCAGCCTTCTCTTGGGTTTCACAGTAGGTCTTACCTTTTCGGGGATAGTGTCCATGCAGTTCGCTCTGTTCCCAGCGGTTTTTCCAGGACACGGCAGGTTCCCAATTTCCCAACGACGTACGAAGATGAGATTTTGTTTACCAGTTTCCTTTATTTGGATCCATAATCCCATCTTTCCAGGTTGTATACTTCTGGTATGTTTGTTGATCATGGTGGTGCTGATTGCTCCCAACACGATGTCTTCTTCTCCTTGAAGGTCAAGGAGGAAAACAGTCAGACAGAGCCCAGAGGTGGCCAGTCATGGCTCCTTAAGACCTGCCAAGAAGAGTGCAGGCCACCAGGTACGTCCCGAGCGTCCTCCGGAGGCGTCCATGCTGCTGACCCACCTCAGCCCTTCCTCTGCTCCGCAAGCCCTCACTGGCCCATTTCAGTTTATTGTGTCAGCCCCCACCCCCTCAGTGCCACCTAAGACCTTACCACCAAGATCACAACTTTGGAATCTTCCATAGGCAATAAATACATGCTGCTTGAAAGAACAGACCAGTAAACTTCCCATCTCTTCCCATCTCTTGGCCATACCAGCAGCAGAAGGACCTGCTTTTATTCCTATAGTTCTCAGTTTGCTAGGGGGTCCGTTTGGGCCCTCCCTCCCGTAAGCAGATGCTGAGATGGAGTTATAAAGAGGTTTATTGGGGGAGGGTGTAGTGGGTTGAATAATGTCCCCCAAATTCACATTCACCCAGAATTTCTAATATAACTTCATTTGGAAAGAGAGTCTTTGCAGGTGTAATTGATCAAAGATCTCAAGATGAAATCATCCTAGATTTAAATCATCAGCACAGAGGCTGCCTTCAAAGGCATGGTTGCAGGCAAGGGTACGTCTCTAAATCCCAGGACTGGTGTCCTTAAAGAGAAGACACAGAGAGACGCACAGAGGTGATGCGCAGATGGAGGCAGAGACTGGAGTGAGGCCCTCCAAGCCAAGGACCACCAGCCGTCTTGAGACACTAGGCAAGAAGCGTGGAATCAGTTCTGCTTCCGAACCTCCAGAAGGAACCAATCTTGTCAACGTTCTGATTTTAAACTTCTGGCCTCCTGAACTGTGAGAGAGAGGTTTCTATTCTACGGTTCGAAACCACCCAGGGTCTGGTAATTTGTTACAAAGCCCTGGGAAATGGACACCGGGAGTAACACCTGTGAAAGCCGATTAGGCAGGGAGGGTGTCAGGCTGCGGCCGAGTCTTTCCCAGGCCAATTCTGCTTCTTCCCCTTTGTCATTCACAGGTTAACCCTTTACCGGCCACTCCCAACTCCAATAAAATTCTTGCTTTCTCAACTCCTTCTCAGCCTATGAGTGCTACAAAACCTCAGTTGACACAGTCTTGGCTGCCTCAGCAGGGAGTTCTGGGCAAACACTGCCCATCAGGGACAGCCCTCCCTCTGTCTTGACCCTCACCCATCCGGGTCAGGGCTTTGCTCCATGGTGACTTCCTCTCTCTTGTACCTCCAGCCTGGCCATTCCGCTGGCTCCTCCTCTCTCACCTTCAAATGAGCTCGAATACAGCAGTTCCTCGTTTAGCGGTGACTTCCTCTCTTTCTGTCCTCAGCCAGGAACTTTTCCCAAGATATTTATTTCTTTTGTCTTCTTCCCCACCCACTCCTCATCCAGGCCTCTGTCTTCCTCCATCCTCCACCCGCTGCCCTGCTCTTTCAAAGGCCCTCCACGTTCCCTTTCCTAGCCTTTCCAGACATGCGGCTGTCTCCCTGGGTATGCCTGTGTTTTGTGTTTTATGCACTCTGCTAGGACACTACAGTTGTTTCTTTGCTGGAAGACAGGTTCCTTGAAGGCAAGGACTTTTTTTTTTTTTTTTTTTTTTTTGAGACAGAGTTTTGCTTTGTCACCCAGGCTGGAGTGCTGTGGCACAATCTTAGCTCACTGCAACCTCCACCTCCCGGGTTCAAGCAGTTCTCCAGCCTCAGCCTCCTGAGCAGGCGTGTGCCACCATGCCTGGCTAATTTTTGTATTTTTAGTAGAGACAGGGTTTTACCATGTTAGTCAGGCTGGTCTTGAACTCTTGACCTCATGATCTACCTGCCTCGGCCTCCCAAAGTTCTAGGATTAGTCGTGAGCCACCATGCCTGGCTGAGGACTTGTCTTATTGATGTTTTTTGTTTTATCACCCAGAGCCTCAAGCACAGTACTTTGCCCAGATGAACTGCTCAGCAAATGTTTATGAGCTGAGTTCAACAGGGGTATCCCTTGGGCTTCTGGGAACCAATGGGGGAGAGTTTCCTCTGGGGTAGATACCAGAGGGCTCCCCTCAGTGGCCAGGGGATCAGGCAAATAGGGAGGTTGGACTGAACGTGGGGGTTGGGAAAGACTGAGAAGGCAGAGGGAACAGGCGGAGGGTGCCAGCTCTTACAAGAGGAAGATAAATGATAACAGCGCTGGGAATAAAACCAAACATCCTTCATGTTGTCAGAGCAATGAAGCCAGCACATTGCAAGTCATGGGCCCCAGACAGTGCCTTGCTTTCGGAAACAGCTCCGGTTCTTAGCCCCCTTCTGCTCTCAGTGAACAGCACAATTCATCTTCTTTGGGGTGTCTCCTGAAACTGTGGGTAGATGGGTACCCCGGGGTTGGCTAGAGGGAGGGGAGTCAACTTAAGCCAGCTGTCCTTCTCAACGCCCCCTCCCTGGGCCAACAGTGGTCTTCTGTGACTCCCTGGATCCCTTGTGTGCCCCGGGTCAACTAGATGGGGCTGGCTTCCACGTGCGTTTGGGGAGTTTTGTCCCACGCTCTTTCATAGAACATACAATGTTGATGATGCTGTAAGAGGAAGCAAACTGAAACACGCTGGCCGGGGTGCTGGGAAGGTCCCACAGGCTTAGCCGTGGCCTGATTTCTTGCTTTGAATGCAGATGGAGCAGGAAGTAAAAGCCCTGCTCTGAGCGTCAGGGAACTTGCCTGAATTGGGGGCTCTGCTTTGCCACTGAAGAGCCAAGGAGCCAACTCAGTCATTTAACCCCTCTGGGTCTTGATGTCCTAATCCCCACCTTAATGGGTTGACTAAATGGACTTCAAGTTACCTTCTAATTTTTTCATTCTGTTATTCCTTTTTTTTGAGAGAGAGTTTCACTCTGTAGCCCAGGTTGGAGTACAGTGGAGTGATCTCGGCTCACTGCAACCTCCACCTCCCGGGCTCAAGTGATCCTCCGGCCTCAGCCTCCCGAGTAGCTGGGATTACAGGCGGGCGCCACCATGCCCGGCTAATTTTTGTATTTTTGGGAAAGACAGGGTTTCGCCGTGTTGGCCAGGCAGGTCTCGAATTCCTGACCTCAAGTGATGTTCCGCCCGCCTGAGCCACCACATCCGGCCCACTCTGTTATTCCTTATGCAATTCAGTAGCTGACTTCTGTGGTTTTCCTGAGGCTGCATCCCTTTCCCACCTCATGATAACAGCACTCGCTTCTCTATTCCCTTTCCACTTAGTGGTAAAGCAGCTGCCAATCATGCTGCTCCCCTCCCACATGGGGTGGGGTGAGGACACAAACTCTGCCAATCAGACTCAGGGACAGGGTCATATGACAGCTGCCCCTTAAAGGACCGCCTGGTTCTGGCCACCCAGCTACACCGATTCTTGCCCTTCCTAAGGTCAAATTGTTCATCTCTCTAATAAAATCCCCTTTCCTCTAGCATTAATGTCCGGTGCTTGTAATCAATGACTTTGATAGCTTTCTGTTAATATCCTGAATCCAGAAAGTGTCTCTAGACAACTCGAGAAGCCTGTCAGCCAAGCTGTCTCCCAGCTGGGAGGCTTTCAACAGAAAAACAGGGACCAGTATCGTAGAACTTCACCGCCTGCTTTCTGTGAGAAAAAGGCACGTGTCCAGAGAGTGGGGATACCTTGGAGAATTCTGAGAACCCTGAGGTCCCCTGAGAACATGCCACGCACATCAGCGATTCCTAGCATTTCACACCAAGTGAATTCCTCTGTGCCCACGCCCAGACATGTGAGGCACCTGTAACCTGAATAAAGCTCCCCAGCCCAGCGTGGGGAGTGGGGAGTCAGGAGGCAGATAAGTCAGCAGTTCACATAACCTCAGTAACTGCCTTTGATCCAACACCGTCCAACAGCATTTAACAAGTCAGTAAGGATATAGCCATTGAGTGCCCCCCATTGGGCTTATATAGCAGGCCTTGTCCACAAGGGACCTGTCACAAGTGTGTTGTGAAATGTCTGTTCCCTTGGGGAGCTGGAAATAAAAGAACTTGAACAAGACAGAAGGTCAGGGCTTTATCTGTGCTAAAAGGATTTGGGTATAAACATGATGAAGGGGCCCAGCTCCGTGGCTCATGCCTGTAATCCCAGCACTTTGGGAAGCCCAGACGGGAGGACAGCTTGAGGCTAGGAGTTCAAGACCAGCTAGGTAACATAGCAAGACCTTGTCCTTACTAAAAAGAAAAAAAAAATTAGGCAGGCAGCGTGGTGCATGCCTCTAGTCCCACCTACTCAGGAGGCTGAGGTGGGAGGATCACTTGAGCCTAGGAGGTGGAACCTGCAGTGAGCCATGATTGTGCCACTGCACTCCAGTCTCAATGACTGAGCAAGTCCTCGCTCAGAAAAAAAAAAAAAAAAAGGGCAAGGGTGGGTGGGGGGAAGTCATGTGCCATCCTAGAACAAACCTGAAAAGAAACACAATTTTGAACTTACCTAGGTCCTTCCTTGTGGGGAAATGTTTCTCAAAATGAGGTTGAAGATGTTTTTTAGTGGCACTTGGACATTTTGTTTTAATATGCATTAAAAAGATCACAAACGCCGGGCTCGGTGGCTCATGCTTGTAATCCCAGCACTTTGGGAGGCTGAGGCAGGTGGGTCATGAGGTCAGGAGTTCGAGATCAGCCTGGCCAAGATGGTGAAACCCCATCTCTATTAAAAATACAAAAATTAGCTGGGCATTGTGGTGCACACCTGTAGTCCCAGCTACTCAGGAGGCTGAGGCAGAAGTATGACTTGAACCTGGGTGGAGGAGGTTGCAGGGAGCCGAGATCGCGCCATTGCACTCCAGCCTGGGCAACAGAGTGAGACTCCATCTCAAAAAAAAAAAAAAAAAAAAGAAAGAAATCACTAACATATTCAAATGTATGATATCACAGTTATTTTGCTTAGGAAGAGATTAAAGTAGGCACTTAAGGTTAAAAAATGAGTTAGTTTAAATAAAGATATGACATAAATAACAACATAGGTGGGACATGGAATTAGTGAACTTCATGCGTGGGGGCTGGGGTAAGTGAAGTTGGGGAGCACGTGTGTAAGAGAAGCCTGGAGACCCTCCCCTACCCCTCCCCCAGCCACCCTGCCCTTCTTCGGCGTACTTGGGTGAGGAAACTGTCTTGAGACAGTGAGCTCCTCCAGGCATGGGCTGGGCTTTGTTCGTGTTGAATTCTCTGGGTCTAATGCAGAGCCAGCAAATAGGAAGTATTGACAGCTTGAATGATAGCTTTATGCCCTGCCTTGTTCTAGAAAATAATTAAAGCAGTCAACATGGAGCTGACTTGCACAGAAACAAAGCATGACACAAGTTCAGGCCTGTCTTTCACAACGTGATCATCCTGTCCAACTGATCAATCCGTCTACTTGACAGACAGCTTACTGCCACCCTGTCTGTCTGCTGGCATTCCTCCCCATTGCCCTGCCTGGGTCAGACTGTATCTCTCACCTGAATTACTGTCTGCCACAATGTACTAACTATTCTCCACATCTCCAGTCTTGCCCCATCTAAGTGATTTTGTTTTCATGAAGTTTCAGCCAATGGGGGCCTTTCAAAATGTGTCTCAAGCCCCTGATGGCTTCCCACTGCAAACAGTTTTTGGTTTTTTGGTTTGTTACTGTTTTTTTAGACGGAGTTTGGCTCTTGTTGCCCAGCCTGGAGTGCAATGGCATGACCTCGGCTCACCACAACCTCTACCTCCTGGGTTTAAGTGATTCTTCTGCCTCAGCCTCCCAAGTAGCTGGGATTACAGGCGCCCACCACCACACCCACCTAATTTTTGTATTTTTAGTAGAGATGGGGTTTCACCATGTTGGTCAGGCGAGTCTTGAACTCCTGACCTCGTGATCTGCCCACCCCGTCCTCTCAAAGTGCTGGGATTATAGGTGTGAGCCACTGCGCCCAGCCCACAGTCTTTAGAGTGACAGACAAAGCCTTTCGTGACCCAGCCTCTTCCTATCTCTCCCGTATCCTCTCTTAGCAATTGCCTTCCCCATCCTGCATGCCCGCCATGTTTTATTCTTTTCTGAAAGTATCTTGCTTCCATGCCTTCGCACATGTCATTCTCTCTGTTTGGAATGCCTATCCCTTTGCGCTTCTGCTCACTCCTTCCCAATCCCCAGGATTCACTCAAGCATCACCTCCTCCAAGAAGCTGGACCAGACTTCTCAGTCGGGATCTTATGTTCCCATGGCACCCGCTTTTGCTTAGCCACGGCACTTACAATGATGGGTCCCAGTCGTTTGTTTACTCGTCTACCTGCCACATTAATCGTTAAGGTCTTTAAGGCCAGGGGCTATGGCTTGTTGATCTTTGTTCTGCAGAACCCAACCCAGCTACAAACTGACTATAGCAAGTGTTTGACAATTGAGCAGCCGTTGGCTACAGGCTTGGGAGAGCCCATGACAAATGGGCTTGGGGCCTCATGGAAACTCCTAACTTCATTAGTGTTGTGCAAAAATACTTGTGACTTCTCACCCTGCTGGGCATGTGGTAGGACTGCATGCCCTGGACACCTTGTGGTTGAGTGGGGCCATGTGGTCATTCTGGTCACTGAGTTACACGTAGATGTAGTAAGTGTCACTTGGAGGCTGAAGCATTTAATTACCAGAGCTCTCTGTCCCTCTGCTTTCACAATGTGCAAGAATCCAGATGGTGGAAGCTCAGTCAACTGGAGTCTTAGAGTGACAGCAACTCTGAGTAGAGCCTCCAGCTTGCCAGTGAATAACATTTAGGATAAATGAGAAATAAGCCTTGTTATAATACGCCTCTGATTCTTAGCAAGTACAACCTAGGCTGTCCCAACTGACACACCCACCCAGTCCACAGGGCTCCAAGGGCTTAGTCTAAGTTCTGTTCTATTTCTCTTCCATCATTCTGGTTCAGTTTACTGCCCATGCTGACCCCAACCAGACCAGTTCTCCTCCTACCCAAAAGAATTTAAGCAGAGAGGAAGGGAGGGAGGGGGAAAGGGAGGGAGGGAAGAAGGAAGGAAGGAAGGAAGGAAGGAAGGAAGGAAGGAAGGAAGGAAGGAAGGAAGGAAAGGAGAGGGAGGAAGGAAGGAAAGAAGGAAGGAGGAAGGAAGGAGGGAAGGAGTGAGGAAGGAAGGAAGGACAGAGGGAGGGAGGAAGGGAAGGAAGGAAGGAGAGAAGGAAAGGAGAGAGGGAGGAAGGAAGGAAAGAAGGAAGGAAGGAAGGAGGGAAGGAGGGAGGAAGGAAGGAGGAAGGACGGCCATCACACCAGTAGCCAGGAACACAGTCCAGTCAACAGTCACTAGGGAGAGATGCTTCAAGAACTATGAAGTTCACAGTAAATTCACCACCATGAAGGCAAATCAGCCCTCCCTCAGACAGCAAAGTGTGGTGGGAGGAGCCGGTGGGAGAGTGGGGGACTAGGTACTTTTCCTTTCTGTCTTCTATAGAACCAGTCATTTGGGACTTCTAAAACGTACACGGCCTTCTACCCACTAAATCTGACCCCTCTTGCTCCTTGTCTTATTCCTAATTTATGTGTTCCAAGATACCTTATAAAGGTAGGTAAGTAAATATACCCCATGTAAGGAGGGGGTCACACCTCATGCAATGCCACAGGTCACCTGTGCCACCTGCCAGCCTTCCTTCCACAGCAAGGGTCCATACCACTCACAGTTAACAAAATGTTCTCTCTGCTAATCCCCACCACAGCCTTGCCAAGGGGTGTCTGCCTGGTTTCCTAGATAACCAGTCCCATCAAATACACACCAGGAGTCACAGGTGGTGCCAGGAGCTATGGGTGAATGCCAGCCAGTCCAGGGTGCATCTTGTTCCAGACTCTGAGCCCTGGGGTCCCTGTGTCTCCTTGAGTGGTAGAGGATGCATCCCACATAAAACTATATGCTCCAAGTTTTCTCTCACTCCCATTACTCTTCATTAAGCCTAATTGGAATGCCACTGAATAATCATATTATTCTAATGCTCCGTGTAATGATTGAGAAAAATGGTGATTTACACTTCTCTTTCCCTCTTCTTGTTTTTCTATCTTTCCTCCCACAGAAAAGCTACGTTTGCCTCTTCGAGGTGTCGTGCTTGACTTTATTCCTTCCCCGGGGGCTGGGAAGACTTGGCTGGGTCATGGCCAAGACGGCCACACCACTCTGGCATGTTTGTCACTGGATTCTCAGTGCCAGTTTTGGAACATGGCATCAAATGTTGCCAGTGGGGATGGGGACAGATCAGAGCAGAGGGGAGTAATTTTTATGTGGTGTACACATTGTGCTCTTCCAGACATTTGCTCATTTACTCTTAGGAGCTACCCTGCAGGGTAAATGCTATTATAACTACCATTCCTATTTTATAGATGAGGAAATTAAGGTTCTATTTCCTTGTTTCATGAGATTTTTATTTTGAGAGTTTTTAAATTGTAAATTCAATTTCCTCAAAAGCTATAGAGCTATTCATATTATTTTATATTGGGTTAACTGTGGTAGCTGGTGTTTTTTGAGGAACGGGTTCATTTCATCTAAGTTGTCAAATTTATGTGTGTGGAGTTGTACGCAGTAGTCTTATTCTTTTGAGGTCTGCAGCATCTGTTATGGTATCATACCCTGTTTCACTCCTGATATTGATAATTTGCATTTTTTTCTCATTTTTTCTGTTTTTTTCTTTTTTTTTTAAGATGGAATCTTTCTCTATAACCCAGGCTGGAGTGCAGTGAGGCTATCTCAACTCACGGCAACCCTCCACCTCCCAGGTTCAAGTGATTCTTCGGCCTCAGCCTCACAAGTAGCTGGGATTACAGTCGCCCATCACCACGCCCAGCTAATTTTTGTATTTTTAGTAGAGACGGGGTTTCACCATGTTGGCCAGGCTGATCTTGAACTCCTGACCTCAGGTGATCCACCCGCCTCAACCTTCCAATGTGCTGGGATTACAGGCATGAGCCACCGCACCTGGCCTCTCTGTCAGTCTTGGTATAATAATTTTTTTTATTGTCAGTTGTTTTTTTTTTTCTTTCTTCTTTTTGTTTTCTTGGTCCTTCTTTTGAGGCACAAGAGGCTTTTTTTTTTTTTTTAATAGAGATAGGGTCTCGTGATGCTGCCCAGGCTGACCTCAAACTCCTGGTCTCAAGGGATCCTGCTGCTTCTGCCTCCCAAAGTGCTGGGGGGATTATAGGCATGAGCCACCATGCCCACCCAGTTTGATGATATTATTCGTGATTTTCAAAGAGGCAGGTCCTTTTTCACTGATTTAATTTTTTTTTCTGTTTTTAATTTCACTGATTTCTGTTTTTATCTGTATTATTTCCTTATTTTCTGCTTGCTTTGGTTTTTTTCTTTTTTCCTTGTTTTTCTAGGATCTTGAGGTGGGAACTTAGATTATTATTTAAAACTTTTCCTCTTTTCTAATATAAGCATTTAATGTTCTAGGTTTCCATCTCAGCATGATTTTAGCTACATACCACAAAATTTAATATGCTGTAGTTTCACTTTCATTCAGATCAACTTTTTGCCTTGAGTCTTTCCTCTTTGATTCATGGATTATTTACAATTATATTGCTTTGTTTCCAAGTAGTTGGAGATTTTCCCGTTATCTTCTGTTGATTTCCAGTTTGATTGCATTTTAGTCAGATAACATACTCTGAAACTCTTTTAAATTTGTTGAGATTTAGTTTGCGTCTCAGGATATGATCTATCTTGACATATGTTCACTGGACACTTGAAAACAACGTGGCCAGGTGTGGTGGCTCATGTCTGTAATCACAGTGCAAGGGGGGAGGATTGCTTGAGTCCAGGAGTTGAAGACCATACTGGGAAACACAGTAAGATGCCCTCTCTACAAAAACAGGTCTTAAAATTAGCCAGGAGTGGTGGCACACATCCGTGGTCCTAGCTACTCAGGAGGCTGAGGTGGGAGGATCACTTGAGCCCAGGAGTTAGAGGTTACAGCGAGCTATAGTCATGCCACTGCAACCTGAGCCTGGGCTACAGGGTAAGACTCCATCTCTAAAAATATAAAAATAAACATTTAAAAAAGAAAATAATATGTATTCTGCTTTGCGAGGTGAAGTGTTCTATAAATGTTGATCAGAGTCTGTTGATTTATGGTGGCATTGAATTCTTTCATACCCTTGCTGGTTTCCTGTTAAGCTGTTCTATCAATTGACAGAAGGATATTGAAGGTTTTTGTTTGTTTGTTTGTTTTGTTTATTTTATTGTAGAGATTGGGTTTTGTTATGTTGCCCAGGCTGGTCTCAAACTCCTGGCCTCAAGCAGCCTTCCTACCTTGGCCTCCCAAAGTGCTGGGGTTATAATCATGAGCCACCATGCCTAGACTGGGTATTAAAATATTTAACTATAATTATGAATTTCCCTATTTCTTTTTCCAGTTTTACCAGCGTTTGCTTTACACAGTTTGCAACTCTGTTATTTGATGCATACACATTTAGAATTGCCATGTCTTCTTGATGGATTGACCCTTTTATGATTATGTAATATACCTCTCTATCTCTGGTAATTTTCTTCACTCTGAAATCTACTTTATCTGATATTCATATAGACACACTTCTACTTTCTTCAGATTAGTATTTGTAAGGCATATCTTTTTCATCCTTTTACTTTCAACCAATTTATATTACGATATTTAAGGTTTCTCATAGATAGCATATAATTGGTTTGTGTTTTCTTATCCACTTATCTAATCTCTGTCTTTTAAGTAGTGCTTTAGGCCACCTACATTTAATGTAATTATTGATAGAACAGAGCTGCAGTTTTTTGTTTTCTGTTTGTTCTCCCTGTGCTTTGTTTCTCTGATTTCTCTTTCCCGACTGTCTGAGTTACTTGAACACTTTTTAGAATTTTTTTTTGAGATGAAGTTTTGCTCTTGTTGCCCAGGCTGGAGTGCAATGGCATGATCTCAGCTCACTGTGACCTCTGCCTCCTGTGTTCAAGCGATTCTCCTACCTCAGCCTCCCGAGTAGCTGGGCTTACAGGCATGCACCAATAAGCCCAGCTAATTTTGTATTTTTAGTAGAGACGGGGTTTCACTATGTTGGTAAGGCTGTTCTCGAACTCCTGACTTCAGGTGATCTATCCATCTTAGCCTCCCAGAGTGCTGGGATTATAGGTGTGAGTCACCACACCCAGCTAGAAATTTTTATTTATCTATTTTTTTAGTGTATTACTTTGTACAGTTTTGTTAGTGGTTGCTGTAGGCATTACATTACAACTGCCTAACTTATCATAGACTTCTGCTGTCATGATATTATCTATTCAAATGAAGAGTAGAAACCATACCTCTCCTTATGTTCCTTTACCCTCCTTTGTTTATTATTTAATAGTCTTCAATATTTTCATTTTATTTCTTTTTTTAATTCTTAGAGATGAGGTCCCACTATGTTGCCCAGGCTGGTCTTGAACTTTTGGGCTCAAGTGATCTTCCCACCTCAGTCTCCCAAAGTGAGGAGATTACAGGCATGAGCCATTGTATCTAACAAGTCTTAAATGTTTCTCCTGCACACATTTAGACCTCCATTTAGACAGGGTTATAATTTTTGCTTCATAATTTAGAAAAATCCAAGAGGAGAAGGACCATCTATTTATTCATAATTTTGCTTAGTGTATTTTTTCTACCTGATGTTTCAGAGTTCCTGCTTTTATTGTCTTCTTTCTATTCAGAGGATTTCCTTTAGTCATTCTTTTAGGATAGGTCTGATGGCAACAAATTATCTTAGTTTCCTTCCATCTTAGAAAGTCTTGATTTCATTTCCCCCTCTTCATTCCTGAAGGGTTTTTTGTTGTTCTTGTTGTTGTGGGGTATCATCAGATTCTTGACTGATGGTTCTTTTCTCTGAGCACTTTAAAACTGTTATGCCACTGGTTTCTGATGAGAAATCTACTGTGATGTACATTATTTTCCTCTATAGATACGGTATCATTTATCTCTTCTTTTTTCAAGAATTTTTTTATCTGTCTTTAGTTTTCAGAAGTATGACTATGTTGCAGATTGATATAGATTTCTTTAGGTTGATTCTAAGGTTTACTCAACTTTTTGAATCTGCAAGTTTATGACTTTTGCCAAATTTTTGAAATTTCCAGCCATGATTTTTTTCAAGTACTTTTTCAGCCTTGCCCTCCTTCTTTTCTCCTTCTAGAATTCTGATGATACAAATGTTAGCTCTTTTGTTATAGACCCAAGGTCCCTGAGACTCTATTTTTCTTTTTCTTTTTTTTAATTTTAAATGGAGTCTCTCTCTGTCACCCAGGCTGGAGTGCAGTGGCACTATCTTGGCTCACTGCACCCTCCACCTCCTGGGTTCAGGTGATTCTCCGGACTCAGCCTCCTGAGTGGCTGGGACTACAGCTGCGTGCCACCATTCCCAGAAAATTTTTTGTATTTTTAGTAGAGATGGGGTTTAGCCAGGACGGTCTCGATCTCCTGACCTCATGATCCACCCACCTTGGCCTCCCAAAGTGCTGGGATTACAGACATGAGTCATCACACCCAGCTGACTCTTTATTTTCTTAAAGTCTTTTTATTCTCTGTTGCTCAAATTGGGTGATGGTCAAATTATTTCTATTGTTCTACTTTCATATTTACTAATTCTTTCTTCTGGCCTCTCCATTCTGCTATTAAGCCCATCCATTGAGGGTTTTGTTGTTGTTGTTATTGTACTTTTCAGTTCTAACATTTCTACTTTGTTCTTTATGTCTTCTACTACTTTGCTGATATTTTCTGTTTCTTAGCTGATGCTTCCTAATTTTGTTATTTGTTTCAAGTGTGTCTTTTGCTTGTTGAAGCATTTTTATGATGGCTGCTTTAAAGTCTTTTTCAGCTAGTCCTAACTTCTGTCATCTTGGTATTGGCATCTATTAATTGTCTTTTTCTATTCAGTTTTAAATCTTCTTGGATCTTGATATAGTAACTTTTTCTTAAAATCTGAATATTGTGGGCATTATATTAGGAGATTCTGGTTCTTATTTAAATCTTTTCTACTTTTTTCTGACATCTGTCTAGCAGGGGAAGAGGGAGTACTCTGTTGTTACTGCCAGGTGGGGGTACAAGACAGTACTCCTCATTACTTCTGAGTAGGGTTGGGAATTCTGGCTCCCATTGGGCCTTCCCTGATACCTCTCTGGATAGTATCAGGTATCTCTGGCTGGAAGAGTAAGAGTGCCTTCTTACTACTCTCTGTGTGGCCTCCAGTGACATATAGAATGAGGGGCCTCATTGCCAACTCATTACTAACTGGTGAGGATGAAAGTCCTGGCTCCCTATGAGGTCTTATCAGATACCACCCTGGTGGTGGGTTTAGGATGCCTCCTTATAATCCAACAAAGATGGAACTCTGGGTTCCCCACTTGCCCTTTGATGTTGGTGGTGGTGATATAAACTCAGATTTTTTTTCCCTATAGTATTTGACTGGAGTAGAGCAGTTATAATCTGAAAGTTTTCTGTCTTGCTAGGTTTGCCCTTTCCAAATCCCTTTGCTAGAGAAAGCAGGCTTTTGTTTGGGGTTTATAAAATCTTCTCTCAAAAATATTTCCAGGTTGCTGTCTTTTAATGATTCAAGTTTAGGTTACACGAAGCAAAACGAGAACCCAGAAAACTCACCACCATGTTGCTCCTTGGGCCTTGACATCCCTAGACTGTCTGCCTTCTTTCTACCTCTTCTTATGATTGTTTTCCTGACCTTCTAGTTATACTTAGTGGCAGTAGTAGAAAAAATATGTCTATTCCATCTTCCCAGAAGCAGAAGACCTACTGAATAACTTTTAGGATTAGAAAAAAAGTGTAAGTGTATAGGTGTGTATGTGTGTATTTTTAGGAGCATTAACATACAGAAACATAAAGGCTCACTGTCAGCCTTTTGGTTAGGTGCCAGGTACTGTCCTGGCACTGCAGAGACAGGACAAAACAAGCTCAAGCTTCAAGAAGCTCAGCATGGAGAAGCAAGAACGTAGGTAAATAAGCATAATATCTTTACACTGCCATGGTGGAAATAGGCCCAGGTGAAAAGGCCTGGTCAGGTCGTATTTGGGGCCTGGCTTTGTGGAGGAGGAGATGCTTGAGCTGAGCCCACTGTAGCTTCTGATGCACCCTCAGAAAACAGCCTTCCTTGGCAAGCAAAGATGGGGACATCAGGGTGGTGGGAATGGGGAGCAGATCTTAAACTTGAATGTATACATGTACACATGAATCATCTGGGTATTTTGTTAAAATGCAGATTCTGATTCAGTAGGTCTGCTGCTATGTCCATGGAACCACACTCTGAGTAGCAAAAGTAGGGTATGGATTTTGGAGTCAGTGTGCAAATCGACTAACTGGGCAAGTCACTAAACCACCCAGTTTCTGCATTTAAAAAAAGGAGATAATAATAGTCCCTACCCCATAGGATTATAGAGAGGACTAAAGAGGCAATGTATAAACAGTGCCAGGCCCATGATAAGCATGCAGTAAAGTCTAGGGAATTTATTTCCTAGATGCATTTCTCTAGCTGGCCCCCAGCCCTGATCACTGGCTGCACATGGCTGCAAGGACTATATGGGCCTGGCAATGGCACACACAGGGTTAATTAATGCTCCTGCTCTTGCCCAGAGACAGATGTTTTGTGTTGAGGAGTTGCTGCTGGGAAGGAAAAGGAGGGGGAAGAGAAAGCCCCTTTTTTATTATTCTGAGGTGCATTTTAATTTGCACAAGCAACGTTGTGTCTGTGATGGATGACACAGAGGGAAAAATTACAGCCCAGGAAGCCCAGCAAAGGAGAAAAAAAATAAAAGAGATCTAGCAAGGATTAAAAGCAGCCCACTGTGATGCTGCATTCTGATCAGGGGCTGGGACGGCTGGGGAGGGGTGTCTGAGTAGGACGGAGCACAGGCGGGAGCAGTTGACTGATACGAGACCGTCCTGGACCACATAGACCCTGGGGCCCAGGGACGTTTTCTCCCTGAAACCTGGCAAGGCTGAGTCAAGAGACCTGAGAAGGAAGGTGCCAGGCAGAGCCAGGCCTTGGCAAATTGGGAATGTATGGGAATTCTGCTTTCCTTGCTTCTGGCTTCTTTCTGGACTTGTTTCTCCTCTCCATGGCATCTCCACCATCTCTGGATCATGTGACTGGAAACTTTTGAGGGAACCTCTTTGATCTCTTCTCCCTTTAACAAAACTCAGGAACCTGAGGCTCTTTCTTTACTGAGGACATTGCACGTCATAGCAACCCACCTGAGGGCAGAGTCAGAGCAGCCAGGAGTGAGGGATCTAACTTAGGCAGCTGATTGATTCCCTGACCACTCATGAGCAGCCACCAAAGGCTGGCCACCAGCCTGGGCAACATAGCGAGAACTTGTCTCTACGCGCGCGCGCGCGCACACACACACACACACACACACACACACACACAAATGTATCTGGGCCTGGTAGTGCATGCCTGTAATTCCAGCTACTCAGGAGGCTGAGGTGGGAAGATGACTTGAGCCCCAGAGATCAAGGCTGCAGTGAGCCGTGATTGTGCCACTGCACTCCAGCTCTAGCCTGGGTGACAGTGACACCCTGTCTCAAAAAACAAAAACAAACAAACAAAAGCCCCCCCCCCCACTCCCGACACACACCTCTGTGAGACATTGTTCTGCCTTCCTAGTGCCTGGGTTGTCATTATTACTATTTAGTGCTCTTTGGGGTCTTTTCTGCACTTCCCGGAAGCCCTGTGGTCTCCTCCCAGTTACCCTTACCGCTTGCCCTTATCATTCTGACAGCAGCCCCGGTGTGGGGTCTGGACTGGGAGGAAGGTTTAGGACCATGGGGAAAGTATTAAAGGAATGAGTTGGGCCAGGCACAGTGGCTAACGTCTATAATCCCAACACTTTGGGAGGCAGAGGCGGGCAGATCACTTGAGGCCAGGAGTTCGAGACCAGCCTGGCCAACATAGTAAAACCCCATCTCTACTAAAAATACAAAAAATTAGCCAGACATGGTGGTACATGCCTATAGTCCCAGCTACTCGGGAGGCTGAGGCGGAAGAATTGCTTGAACCTAGGAAGCAGAGGTTGCAGTGAGCCCAGATTGTACCACTGCACTCCAGACTGGATGACAGAGAGAGACCCTGTCTCAAAACAAGCAAACAAACAAACAAATCATAAAAAAAAAAAAAAAAAGGACTGAGTTGGAGGGATTAAGTTCCACAAGCAAGGACTTACTCTCTGTTGGAAATAGATGCTCAGTGCCACAAAGAAAAATCAGCACTGAGAGAGACAAAGGATCTTTCAGCAATGCAATTTTTACTTCCTGGACTACAGGAAGGGTACCCTCGCTAGCCATTGTGCCATGAGAGTACAATGAACATAGGAAAACACACAAATTTATCCTTTATGCATTTGGGATCGACCTGACTGCTGTATCTGATCTCTGTTGGCTGGAGTCAGACCTCACAATCTAAACTAAAACCCCATTGGCTAATAACTTAAAACTTTTCTAAACAGGTAAAAGCAATGGCCAGCTGGGACATGCCTGTGAGCACGTCCAGCACAGATATCTTGGTCAAAGTACAAAGACGTAGAATATACTACGTGCCTATAAGATGGCATGTCTAACAGCTACATAGGATAGGGCTTAACAAAGAGTTAGTTATTAGCACACTTATGATTTATTCTTTAACAAGAAAGGAAACTTTAAAAAGGAACTTTTCTGTTTCCCACACTCTCCTTCCAGCGCCTTTAGTCACACTGAGACAGCAACAGGGGCATCTGATTGGAATGAGATAAGGCAGGTTAGCCTTGCTGTGTCGTGCAGCCTCTTTAACCCTCTGTTATCTCTTCTCTAAAGTGGGAATAATACTTATTCTTTGTGCCTCATGGATTATTACAAGGCTCAGGTGAGGGTGATGATTATTATTAGCAGCAGACCTTTATCTGACATCTAATTGGTCAGAGAGGATGACTCCCTGTGAAGCATCAGTGCTAGATGGGGCTCCTCTTCCCAAGAATCTCTCCCCAGTGAACAACTCTTGTGGAGCCAGAAATTCAACCATTAGTGATGTACTTGTTGGGATCTATCATTATCCTTTATTAGTATTAATCCTTTGGGATGGTGATATCTTAAGTTTTATCAGGTTATTCCTTAAAGAAATAGCTCCTAATATTTCTGAAATCAGAACAGAACTTGTTGGAAAACTGTTGCAATTTATGGCTGTTCTGTCCAGAAACATGCACCAATTCAGCGGTGAGGTTCAGAGCTCAGCTTCCCCATCCTGCATGCTGTCAGGAGCAAGTGGATGTCTGCTCTTTGTGCCTGCCTCATGGTCCTGTCCCCTTCTTTTGGCAACAGCCTCCTATTTTTCCTTGAGGACCACCGTGGCCTGTCCATTTCCTTCCAGCACTTGGTTTCCACACACACTGATGACCTCTCACTGTGAGCTCCTGCCTGAAGGTTCTCTCTGGCCAGGGAAGTATGCTCAGCTCACAGGCGTGGGCAGGTGAGAAGTGGGGGAACCAATGCCTGCAGGAGGAGCTTTCAACAAGGGAAATTGGACTGTTGGTGAATAAATGCGCCAAGGCTGCTGCTTCACAAAGTCCCAGGGTCTTGGGGCCTCTGTGGAGTTGAGTGGCAGTTGTCCAAATTATAACCTGCTCACAAATTCACCCTCTGCTGTTCCCCTCCCTTCCCCATCTCAGTTCCTCACTTTCTGGCATCACCTCCCAAGCAAACTGCTTGGCCTCAAACCCAGTCTCGGTGGCTGTCTTTGGGTAGTACCCAAAATATACCACTTTTTCACCATCCTTAGTTCATGCCCTTTGGTGGGGCTGATCCTACCCCCAGTCCCTAAGATGGACACTGACCCAACCTGTGCCAGTGAGGGTCATCACCGGGACTTCTGCTGAAACCACTGGGAAAGTGGCACAGTCTTTTTCACTGGGATCACTGGCTGCAAAATCCACAAAGGCCTGGAGCTACCAGGGTCAGCCTTGTCACCAAGCAGGGAAAGACCAAAGCCAGGAAGGGCTGAGAGAGGGCAGGAGGGATAGATTTCTGACACCAGAATTCTAGCTCAGCTTGAAGCCATACCTGCCCAGGACCTTCCAGTGATAGGAACCAATAAAGCCCCTTTTTTGTTCACAATCGTGCCCCTCACTAGAACTATACATCCCCATCTCTGTGAAATAAGTGTTTTTTTGTTTGTTTTTTGAGACAGGGTCTTGCTCTGTCGCCCAGGTGGGAGTGCAGTGCCATGGTCATATTTCACTGCAGCCTTGATCTTCTGGGTTCGAGCAATCCTCCCACCTCAGCCTCCTGAGTAGCTGGGACTATGGGCAAGTGCTACCATGCCTGGCTATTTTTTTATTTTTAATATTTAGTAGAAACAGGGTCTTTTTTTTTTTTGACAGAGTCTTGCTCTGTTGCCCAGGCTAGAGTGCAGTGGTGGTGCTATCTCAGTTCACTGCAACCTTCGCCTCCCAGGTTCAAGCAATTCTTCTGCCTCCGCAGCCTCCCGAGTAGCTGGGATTATAGATGCATGCCACTATGCCCTGCTAATTTTTGTATTTTTAGTATAGATGGGGTTTCACTATGTTGGCCAGGCTCGAACTCCTGACCTCAGGTGATCCATCTGCCTCAGCTTCCCAAAGTACTGGGATTACAGGCATGAGCCACCGTGCCTGGCCAGAACAGGGTCTTGTTATGTTGCCTAGGCTGGTCTTGAACTCCTCAGCTCAAGTGATCCTCCTGCCTCTGCCTCCCAAAGTACTGGGATTACAGATGTGTGCCACCGTGCCCAGCGGGAATAGTGTTCTTTGAAAGATAGCCAGGAGGTTTTTGTGCTTCTTCCCTGGTTCTAGAGATTCCAAGGACGCTTAGTATACCAGAGCTACAACCAGATCACTGGTCCCCTCAACAGAGGGGCCTCTTCCTCATCATCTCTGAGCTGTCAACTCCTATCAGGACAGAGGAGGGTGACCGGCCTGGACTGTGATCCTGTGGGTCTGGGGCTGCCCCACAATGAACCTGTCTCCTCCCCAGTGGGTCACCGGCCTAGTGAACACACACGAGAGTTCAGGGCAGCTCTCCTCCTCTGCAGGCCAGGGCGTGCAGTAGGAAACCTACCGAGGCAAGTAGGGGTGCTCCAGCCGAGCCCGGGACACTGGTGTTCAGTGCTCACCCATGTTGTACCCATGTTGGCTCACTCTGCCTTAGCCCTAATCTCTCTCTTCTACTTGGAGATGAAGATAAAGTGGTCAGCACAGTCCTTGGCACATAATGAGTCTTTAATCAACGGCACCTATTACAATACTACTACGCTCACCATGACTGATACCATTCTCTTCACTGTCCTTCTTTGGGGTTAGGTCCTCATTATTCTTGCTTTTTATTTTTTTATTTTTTTTTCGCTTTTTTGAGACAGTCTCCCTTTATTGCCCAGGCTGGAGTGCAATGGCACAATCTCGGCTCACTGCAACCTCCACCTCCCAGGTTCAAGCGATTCTCCTGCCTCAGCCTCCCAAGAAGCTGGGACTACAGGTGCCCACCACCATGCCCAGCTAATTTTTGTATTTTTAGTAGAGACGTGGTTTCACCATGTTGGCCAGGATGGTCTTGATCTCTTGATCTCGTGATCTGCCCGCCTCAGCCTCCCAAAGTGCTGGGATTACAGATGTGAGCCATCCCACCTGGCCAACTTCTTTACTCTTAACCGGAGAGCCACATGAAGCCAGCCGGCTCACCCGCAGGAGGCACACTAGAAGGCATGTATTTGTTTCCTGATTCTGTAACAAATTGCCACAAACTGTGTGGCTTAAAACAACGGAAATGTATTCTCTTACAGTCCTGGAGGCCAGAAGTCCAAAATCAAAGTCCTGGCAGGGCTGTGCTCCCTCTGAAGGCTCAAGGGGCGACTCCTTCCTTACCTTCCACCTTCTGCTGGCTCCAGGCGATCCTCGGCTGCGGACTCATCACTCCTTCCTCTGACTCTGTCTTCCAGCAGCCTTCCCCTCTGTGCCTGTGCCTCCTGTCTATTACAGTGACACTTCCCATTGGATCTAGGGCCCTTCCAGCCAATCCAGGATGAGCTCATCTCAAAATCCCTCATACATCTGCAAAACTTTTTTTTTTTTTTTTTTTGAGATGAAGTCTTGCTCTGTCACCTAGGCTGGAGTGCAGTGTCACAATCTTTGCTCGCTGCAACTTCTGCCTCCCAGGTTCAAGTGATTCTCCTGCCTCAGTCTCCTGAGTAGCTGGGACTACAGGCGCCCACCACTGCGCCCAGCTAATTTTTGTATTTTTAAGTAGAAACAGAGTTTCACTATGTTTGCCAGGCAGGTCTTAAACTCCTGACCTCATGATACACCCAACTCAGCATCCCAAAGTGCTGGGATTACAGCCATAAGCCACTGTGCCTGGCGATACTTTTTTTCAGATAAGATCAAGTTCACAGGTTCTAGCACATGGATCTATCTTTTGGGGGCCACCATTCAACTCAGTACACGCTGGCAATCTTGAGGAAAGCCAGCCTTGGGATGGTACTCACATGAGGGAGAGGACAAGTCAAAAAAATGGCAAAGAGATTTAGCCAGGGCCTTCGTCATTCTGTGCCTGAAGCTAACCCCACCTGTTTAATTCCTACAAGTGAGGTAAGTTGTTCAAGGCAGGTTTTCTGTTACTTACACCTGCTTCCAGCTGTGACCACCTGTGTCTCTCCCCATCTCTTCAGTATTGTTCTGTACACTAACCCGGACTTAGCTTTCTTGTGGCAGTAGACTGGTTCTTCAGGTCTCGGGCATCTGCCGTACAGCACATGCTAATTTCTGGTGATAATTTCTGTCCTTTGTATATATCTCTTGGGTTTCCCACCCTCTTCTCCTTGTGTCACACTGGCTAAATTACACATGCAGATTTCATTGACCAGCCGTGAACCTCACCTTCACGGAGACTGACGATGTGATCGGGTTTCTGCTTCTGCTGATCTCACCTCACCGAGCAGCGGGCCCGGGCTTGCCTCCTCGCCCCTCTGGTCTGTCTCCCATTCATCACACCTGTGTTTATGGCCTTTCAGCCAAGCCCCATCCCTGAGACGGTCCCTGTCTGTGCCAATTTAAATTCATTTTGCCAGTCAGATTTCATGAGACAGTGAATCAAAGGCTTTTCTAAAATCAAAAAGCACTAAATCTTCAGTGGACCCTCTTCCCACTAATATTACAAATTAGTTAGAATAAAAAAGCATTATGGTTTCCCGGCATGACTTCTGCGTAAACCTGCCAGTTTCGTTTATGGCTTAGGTCTCTGTTGCCCTCCAGCTGCTTACTGGATTTTCTACTCATAAAATTTATCGTAAATTTTTAATCATAAAATTTATTCTATAGCTTGCCTACAGACAGAACTTATGGCTTCCCTGGGGGGAAATTGCTGGAATCGGTTTTCTTCTTGTTTTTTGAGGCGCATGTTTTTTCCTCTCTAGCCATCTCCCTGTTCACCGTCGCTTTTTGAAAGTAGGTGTCAAGAGTTTCTTAAGTTTATTAGCTAATATTGCCAAGACCTTTCAGTTTGCATGCCATAGGACACCCTGATTTATGTATCTCTCTAGCATTTAATTTTTCTAAGTGACCCTTTACCTGTTTTTTATTATGACTTACTAATTGCACCCATTCCCTAACTTTATTTTTCTTATTAAAGACAGGTTTTAATAGGTAGTTCATTTCTCAGCCACTTAAAGATCCTGATTAATTTCACTAGCCTTCTAGTCACTCAGGAATAGATCACCTTTCTTGCTAATATTTCTTTGTCCCTGACCTGACAAGTCTGGATTCTGCGCTTGAGGGGCAGGGTGAATGCATGGCTAAATGCATAGGCTCCAGTTCAAATCCTGCCTTCATCTTTTTTTATCCTGAAATGGAGTCTTGCTGTGATACCCAGGCTGGAGTGCAACCTCGGCCTCCAGGGTTCAAGCAATTCTCCTGCCTCAGCCTCCCAAGTAGCTGGGATTACAGGTGCACCACCACGCCTGGCTAATTTTTATATTTTTAGTAGAGTTGGGGTTTCACCACATTGGCCAGGCTAGTCCTGAAGTCCTGACCTTAAGTGATCCTCCTGCCTTGGCCTCCTGACCTCGTGATCTGCTCGCCTTGGCCTCCCAAAGTGCTGGGATTACAGGCGTGAGCCACCGCACTCAGCTACCTTCACCACTACTAAGTCGTATGATGATACTTGAACTTCCTGTGCCTTAGTTTCCTCTTCTATAGGGGGATAATAGAACCTCCTTTAAGACCTCATGGCAGTGAGATAGGGCATATAGACTAGGTTCTGGCACACAGGAAGTGCTTAGTAAATGTTAACTTTGCTTATTTTGGGGAGAGGCTCTTTTCTATCTAAATGTTCTCCTGTAATTCATTAATTTATAAGCAACTTGTATGTTTATAGCACTGGGCCAGGTTGAAGAGGGTTTGATTACAGAGTTGAATACTATTACCTGGTCCCTGCCCACATGGAGCTCTCATTCTGGTGAGAGACAGGCAAGCAAACAACTGCCTTTAATTCCAAGCAGAATGAAAGAAATGCAGAACAGGTAACAAGCAAAGCTAGGGGGGACTCAGCAGAAAGAAGGTTTCATTCTCCGGAGGCACTGGAGAAAGTGTCATGAAAAAAACGACAAATGGGATTTGGGTTGCAGAAAAACAGGGAGAAAGAGGATTGCCAGGTGAGGGATAGACCTGGGCAAAGGCTTGGAGGTGTGAGCATGTATTGGGTATTTTGGGGATTCTCCAGCCTGGGGTGGCTGGAGAATAGGGTCTTGGGGCAATGAGTTGGGGGAGGCAGGCAAGGGGTAGAAGTGCAGTTGGGGTTGGATTGTCAAGGGCCCTAAAGTCGTTTGAGCCCTATGTTGTCGGGCAGCGTTTCTCAAAGAGTGGTCCCTGCACCAGCTCATCAGCAGCCCCTGGGAGCTTGTTAGACTATGCATGCAAATTCCTAGGTCCTGCCCCAGGCTTACTGAATCAAAAGCTCTGAAGGCAGTCCACTGTATACAGGGGTCCCAAAGCCCTGCCGGTGATTCCCATATACACCCAAGTGGAAGGACACTACTGTTGCTAGTGGTGAGTATGAGACTGACCATTAATGCAGACTCTTAAGAATGTGTAATCCCTGAGGTCAGGAGATTGAAACCATCCTGGCTAACATAGTGAAACCCCGTCTCTACTAAAAATACAAAAAATTAGCCAGACGTGGTGGCACGTGCTCATATTCTCAGCTACTCGGGAGACTGGGGCGGGAGAATCGCTTGAACCTGGGGGACAGAGGTTGCAGTGAGCTGAGATCACACCACTGCACTCCAGCCTGGGCGACAGAGCAAGACTCTGTCTAAAAAAAAAAAAAAAAATGATTTCCTATGTTTATTAGGTGTGACATTTGGCTGCATTTAACAGAAATCCAAATGCTCTTAACCAATTATAGGCTTAGCTTCCTCTTGTAACAAAGGTCCTGAGGGCAGTTGTCCAGGGCTGGTGCAACAGCTCAAGGACGCCATCGAACCTGGATTCTGCCTGACTCTGTCCGCATGCGACCCTCATTCTCATGGCTACACAATGGCTGCTGCACCTGAAGGTTTCGCTATGTTCCAGGCAGAAAGAATGAGGGAACAGCAAAGAGAGAAAGGCTCATGCTGCTGACTCTGTTCCCATTTATACTTGCTGGAAACCTTCCTGGATAGAAGGAGTCTCCCTGGGCAGGTGCGAGGCTCATGTCTGTAATCCTAGCACTTTGGGAGGCCAAGGCAGGAGGATCATTTGAGGTCAGGAGTTCAAGACCAGACTGGCCAACTTGGTGAAACCCTGTCTCTACTAAAACCTCAAAAATTAGCCGGGTATGGTTGTACGTGCCTATAATCCCAGCTACTCAAAAGGCTGAGCCACAAGAATTGCTTTAACCAGGGATGCAGAGGTTGCAGTGAGCCGAGATTGCACCACTGCACTCCAGCCTGGGTGACAGAGTGAGACTGTGTTCCCCCTAAAAAAAGAAAAAAAAAAAAAAAAAAACAAGGATTCTCCCTGGAAGCCGAATCCTGTAGCTTATTTCTCCTTACTTACAACTAGTTGACATGGTCGTTCTAGGTGCAGAGAAATATGAAGGTATTTTTAATGGGATAAATTGCAGTCCTAAATAAAATTAGGGTTCTGTTAGTTGGGAAGAAATGGAGAATGGACGCCAGGTGAACAACGATCAGCGTCTGCTAAACCCCATTCCAAGGGTGCTGCAGGGAGGTGCCTCTGGGGGACATGAACACTGAAGGAAGTTGACAGAGTGGTTTAAAATTAAGCTCCAAAGCCAGACAGCCTGAATTTCAATCCGCTGCAACCAGCTATGAAACTCTGAGCAAATTACTTACTTTCTCTGGACCTTAGTTCCCTCATCTGTAAAATGTAAATGCCTCATAAGGACTTCATAAGGATTAAACTAGTAAATACATACAAAGCTCATGGAACAGAGTTGGGGTGTGAGCACTCAGTAAATATATAGCAGCGAAGTGATACTATTGTTCAACAGGGAGGCTGTTGAACAAATCATTCAAGAAATGATGAGAGTCAACCGGGCTCACACCTGTAATCTCAGCACTTTAGGAGGCTAAGGTGGGTGGATCACTTGAGGTTAGGAGTTCGAGACCAGCCTGGCCAACACGGCGAAAGCCAGTCTCCACTAGAAATACAAAATGTAGCTGGGCATGGTGGCATGCACCTGTAATCCCAGCTACTCAGGAGGTTGAGGCAGGAGCATTGCTTGAACCAGGGAGATAGAGGTTGCAGTGAGCCAAGATTGTGCCACTGCACTCCAGCCTGAGTCACAGAGTGAGGCTCCATCAAAGAAAGAAAGAAAGGAAGGAAGGAAGGAAGGAAGGAAGAAAGGAAGGAAGTCTAAGTCAGGTTCTCAGATTCTTTCTTTCCTTCCTTCCTTCCTTCCTTTTTACACCTAAATAAACTTACACTGATTTGTTATTATATTTTCTAACACTTGGATTGAAAGCTTACCTTTGAAACTCTTCTTCAGCTTTCAGCTGTTCCAGTTCTTTGGAAAAAGAAAAAAAAAACAGAACACACACATTAGAATGTTGCCAAAAAAATTAAGATAAAAGCAAACTTCTGATACCACCCAAACAGTACCAATAGTACCTTCTAACCAGGGCTTCTCAACCTTGGCTGCAGTCTAGAATCATCCAAGGAAATTTAAAACATCCCAGTGTTTGAGTCATATCCCAGACCCATTAAAGTAGATTCTTCCAGCCTGGGCAATGTAGGGAGACCCCAGCTGTACAGATAATTTTTTTTTTTGAGATGGAGGCTCACTCTGTCGCCCAGGCTGGAGTGCAATGGTGTGATCTTGGCTCACTGCAACCTCCACCTCCTGGGTTCAAGCAATTCTCCTGCCTCAGCCTCCTGAGTAGCTGGGATTACAGGTGCCCACCACCACACCTGGCTAATCTTTGTATTTTTAGTAGACACAGGGTTTCACCATGTTGGTCAGGCTGGTCTCGAACCCCTGACCTCGTGATCCATCCGCCTCAGCCTCCCAAAGTGCTGGGATTACAGGTGTGAGCCACAGCAACTGGCCAATAATTTTTTTTTAATTAGCCAAGAGTGATGGCACATGCCTGTGGTTCCAGCTATTTGGGAGGCTGAGGTGGGAGGATCTACAGAACAGGAGCCTTGGAGGTTGAGGCCATAATAAGCCATGATCATACCACTGCACCCCAACCTGGTGACAGAGCAAACCCTGTCTAGATAATAATAAAGTAGACTCTTTGGGGTAAGACCTGGGCATTGGTAGCTCTTAAAGCTTCCCAGGTGATGCCAATGTGCAGCCACACTTGGAAACTACTAACTTAAAGCAGCAGTAATCAAGCTTTGGCATGTATTAGAGTCACCTGGAGGGCTGGTTAAACCTGAAATTGCTGGCCCATCCAGTTTCTAATTCCGTAGGTCTGGGATATTTTTACCCACTTGTACAGGGCCAGAGGATTGCATATGTAATCAGGTAGCAGGTGCCGCTGCCGCTGCAGGACCACACTTTGAGAAGCTCTGCGGCCGACAATTTCACTCAGGTCTCACTCAATCACACAGATGCTTGTGGCACCCAGACATGATGTCTCTTCCTACTCCATCACTCCTCCCTTGGAGGCCTCTCCTAGAGCTCTATAGAGATTCTGTAGATACAGGAAGCAAGGACTTTAATAAAATAGGAGACACTAGGAAACTTGGCCCCAGATAACAGGGTTGATTATGAAATGAAAGGGCAGGGGGCAACATAGTTAATTAACTGGAATGACTGTGTCACTTATTTAATATATTCCATCAGTAGTAAGAGGTGATTTTCATCCTGTGACCGGCAGTGTTGGTCTTGTAAATGGAGATGCCAAGGGATACTGACCACTTTGGAAAACTCTGCTTTCAATCAGACCGGGCATTTAATGACTGGGATGGTGACCAAGTTGCTTGATGTCTCTGAGTCTCAGTTTCCCACTCTGAAAAAATGAAGGTTAGAATAAGACTTGCTTTGTGGTATACTAGAGAGCATTCCATTCACATTTGAAAGTGCCCACACAATAAACGGCAGCTATTCTCGTTACTATGTTATTCTTCTTGGCACTGCTGCTGTCGGTGCCCCTTATGTAAAGATTCTCGACACCAAAGTGTGCTTTCCATTTAGTGCTAGGGAGACCGTCTCTCATCCGACAGGTGACAGGTGGGGATGATTTTTATTGGCCAACAGCAGCTGCTATATTTACCAGGGAAGCTCGGGGCTAAATCCTGTGAAGTTTTGACAATCATCTTCAGCCTAAGCTTTCTGGAATAATTCCTGCACCTCTTGATCATGCAGCCGATGCTCCTTTCTTTACTTACACCACCTTGTTCGTGCCAGCAGCTAATCTTGTCTCCCACTGGCTTCTATGATTCCAAAAAGGAATCTGATTATTTGCTGTGCCTGACTGGATAGCTGCTTGGTCATGTTGGAAAAATGGATGTAGACGTCGAAGTGAATAACTGATCTAAAGTATGTTTTTGTCAATGAGCGATTTGAAAATAATAAATTATTAAATATGCAGAAAACATATGAAGGTTCTGGGTTCCACTGACCTCATTCATGAAGTGGAATCAATGTTAACACTTGATGAAAACTAGAACCTCCCTTCCCTTCCCTTTTCCTTTCCCTTCCCTTCCTCTCCTCTTCTCTTCTCTTTCCCTTCCCTTCCTTTCCCTTCCCTTCCTTTCCTTCCTCTTCCCCTTTCTTTTCTCTTCCCTTCCCTTTCCTTCTTTCCTTTCTTCCTTTCTCCTTTCCTTTCCTTTCTTTCTTTTTTCTTTTCCTCTTTTTCCTAACCACTGTAAGCCTGGTATAAACTGAAATTGAGGCTGTTTCCATTGCAGGAGCTTGTGAGGCGGGTGGATGTGGCTTGTGTGCCATTCCTTTTGGATGTTCGGTTGACTCTTGGTTCTTTCTCTTGCCTTCACCCTGCCCTATGAGGATTTAGATCCAACAACACTATGGCTTCTGCAGAGCCAGGACTGAGAGGGTCAAGACACCCCAGCCATGACATTTAAGGAGGTCCTCACTCTCAGGATTGTGTAAGTGCAGGGCCAGCCTCTGAGAGTAAGTGCCTCCTTAAATTTCGCACCCTAAATATTTCGCTTGCAGTGCCCTAGTTCCCACCCTGGGCTTTGGGGTGACTTTTTATGTATCTATACCCCCGACACTATTTAAATGGTGCCTTCGTCTGTTTGTGCTGCCATAACAAAGTACCTGAGACTGGGCAATTTATAAAGAACAGAAATTTATTTCTTACCGTTCTGGAGAATGGGAAGTCCAGGATGATGGCACCAGCAGGTTGTCTGCTGAGAGTCTGGTCTCTGCTTCTAAGATGGTGCCTTGAATGCTGCATTCTCCAGAGGAGAGGAACACTGTGTCCTCACACGGCGAAAGATGGAAGGGCAAGAAGAGGCTGACTCCTTCTGCCAAGGTTTTTTATAAGGTCACCCAATCTCAACAGTATGGTTGCACTGGGGATAAGTTTCAACATGAATTTGGAGGTTGCAAAAACATTCAAACCATAGCAAATGGCAATCATGAAACCGGCTTGGAATCCACGTTGGGGTTCTCGAACCTGCAGAAATCTAGAGTTTTCAAATCCAATCAAAACAAGAAGCTAGGCTGGGCACGGTGGCTCATGCCTATAATCCCAGCACTTTGGGAGGCCGAGGTGGGTGGCACACCTGACATCAGGAGTTCAAGACCAGCCTGGACAACATGGTGCAACCCCACCTCTACTAAAAATACAAAAAAAAAAAAAATAGCCAGAAGTGGTGGCACACACCTGTAGTCCCAGCAACTCGGAGGCTGAGGCATGAAAATTGCTTGAACCCAGGAGGCGAAGACTGCAGTGAGCTGAGATCATGCCACTGCACTCCAGCCTGGGCAACAGAGTGAGACTCTGTCTAAAACAAATAAACAAACAAAAAACCCATGGGCTGTACTCATGCAAGGCTAGTACGCAAATAACCACGGGTGGGGCTGGATCTCTGTCCCTGCAGATGTTGAAGGAAACAAGCCACACCCCCGCCTCCCATCTCAACAGAGCTGGGCACCTGTCAAAATCTATCCCCTTGACCAGTGTGTCAAGTTTTGACCTGCTCTGACCTCCATGAGGTGGGAAGAACCGTTAATGTTCTCCTAATTTAAACAACACAAAATGGAAAAATCAGTGATTTTCCTAAGGTCACAAAGTAAATTAGGTTTAATTTAATTAAATACAGGTCTAGCCTGATACACAGGCTAGACCAGTATTTCTCAAAGCGTGGTCAGAGTCACCTGGGGGTATGTGTCCAATTCCAGATTCCCGGGCTTGGGCCATATCCTAGACCTCCCAATTCGGAGTCCCTGCAGGTAGGGCTGGAATTGGCATCTTACCAGGCTCCTGGAGCTTCCAGGGCACAGTGAAGTCTGCAGAAGTTTGAGCTGTGGACACTTTCTGAATCTTGGTCCCATGTCCCCATCATGCCATATCTCTGAGTGTGCAGGAGGGAGTGATACGTTAGCCAAAGCTTGACACACATGCGGTAGGAGATCTCAAGATACTTTCAGTCGGTATAAAGTTAAGCTCACTGGTACAGTAACTCAGCATATATTTCCATAGGTATGGGGGAAAATGTAACAGTTTAAACACATGAGTTTATGAATTTTTGCACAGAATACAGTTAAGTTTTTGAGAGCTGAACCAATGTAAAGTTGGTTTTAAGGAAATACGGTACCGAAATGTGGCAACAATTGTGCAAGTGATACAATAATGACTGAAGTTCGAGTGATTCTACGTCAGTGGCAGAAGCTGGGCTGGAGGGCAGCGCCTCTTCTAAAAGAGTGTTTAGAGCCCTGCAGAGACTGTCTACCTGTGTTCCTCTAACATTGTCAGCAGCCAATACTTATCATGATATTTATAATGACCATTGTCCTCATGCCAGGAGACGGGGGAGTGAAATCTTTCCTCTGGGGAGAATGGGATGTCCTTTCTAACAGGTTAGGAGAACCCCAGACTCAACCCGTGTTCAACCCTATAGACCAAGAAGCAGGCTGGGGACAAACATCTCTCAGGGCCAAGTTTGACGGGGGTGAGCTGTACATCCTGCTCACATCTTTCCCAGGTGCTCTAGGGGCCACCATGCCCAAGGTGGTTCCTCACTCCTCTTCCCAAAGCACCACTGCCAATGGCCAGGTTGGCCAGGGGCTGAGGCAAAGCGGGAAGGGGCATCTTGCAAGCCAGAGATGACGAAGACAGGAAAAGAGAAGACAGCCAGACAATGGAAGGCTGGGGGAGGGGAGAGACTGAAGGAGAAAGAAGAAAGTAAAGTGGGGGGAAAAGCATTTGTAAAATTAAAAGGCAAGGCCCCATCAGATGGCGTTGGGCAAGGAATGTGTGTTACAGGCAGGAGTAATTGGTAATCGGAGCTGATGTGAAGAAGGGATGATTTATGGGAGCGTGCAGACAGGGGTGGAATAATTTTTGGAGCAGAACGGGGAACTTACTGAACGCCTGAAACTCAGCTACTTATCCACTCGTTCTTGTGATGAATTAGCTCTTGTTTAAAGTAACCGCGGCTCCATTTTTCATTCTGATTACTACACTTGATATCTTTCTCTCCCTCTGTTTCCCTCTGACCACTGCCCCCTTACCAGGTTCTGGGTGCAGAGGCACTGGGTTTGTAGAAACTCGTCACCCCTCCTCCTGACTTCCCTTCTCCCCCACCCCGCCCCACCCCCATGGCAACATTAACTCTAGCCAAGTCCAAAACCCAGCCACTTGAAATATTGCACAGATTAAGAATGTGCAGAATTATTGAAGACTTAAGATGCAACACTGGCCTGCTTATGCATCCCGAATGATTACAGTTCCTTTGCCGATCTGATGTGGGAAGTCACTTTCCAGGGCCATCTCCCACTGTGAAGTAGAGAAAACACACCGCTTCCTAGCTGGGTGCAGCAGTAGGAAGGCAGAAACACCTTTGAGGATGCTGACAAGCTCCAATGAGAGGGAAATTCAAGGTAAACAATGTTCTTTCTATACCATGTACCACTCCTTATCAATATTTTTTAAATACTAGTTTTAAATTTATAGTATAAATGGCCAGGCATGATGGCTCACACCTGTAATCCTAGCACTTTGAGAGACCAAGGTAGGAAGATTGAGTGAAGCCAGGAGTTCAAGACCAGCCTGGGCAACATAGAGAGAGACCCCATATATAGAGAGGACATCTCTACAAAAAATATAAACAGATAAATTTATAATATGTAGAAAAGGAGTGAAACTAAGCACAGGTGTAGGCATAAAAATATTACATTGTCTTATTATTTTTACCTTTTATTACGTATTTTTATTTTATTTTTGTTATTGTTATCTTGTTACATGTTTTATTAAAAATGCAACCCTCAAACATTCCAGCTCCCATGTAGTCTAGTCTCAACACAAATTTCCAGTAAGAAAAAGGCTGGTGAAAAAGTGATTAAAACAGGTTGGGCACAGTGGCTTATGCCTATAATCCAAGCACTTTGGGAGGCTGAGGTGGGTGGATCACCTGAGGTCAGGAATTCGAGATCAGCCTGGTCAACATGGCAAAACCCTGTCTCTACTAAAATGTAAAAATTAGCCAGGCATGGTATTGTGTGCCTGTAATCCCAGCTACTGGGGAGGCCAAGGTAGGAGAATCACTTGAACTGGGAGACAGAGGTTGCAGTGAGCCAAGATTATGCCATTGCACTCCAGCCTGGGCGACAGAGCGAGACGTCGTTCCAAAAAAAAAAAAAGTGATTAAAACAATTTAAATATTTACAGCAGTTACTCATGACTATCACAAAGGAAAAATATTTGTTAAATTCTTAGAAAAAACTTCGAAGATACTCTTGACCTCTGTTCACTTCCCTAACCATCAACTCTGAACCAAGAAACTGTCCCAGGCTGGGCCACTGGCTCTCAGTCAGGTTGCTGCGGATGCCAGGCAGGTTGTGAAGGCTGTGGCCCCAGCTCCTCATGTCTTCTTAGTGCCCCCATCCCTCCAATTTGGCTGCCTCTATTTTTTTCTGCTGTTGGTAATAAAGACTGCTGGACCTCACAATGCACCCTCGATTTCTGTTTCTTGCTGCTGGCACCTGCCCAGGTCTCTTGCATTTCTTGGGTGGCTCTATCTCAGGCCCTGGGGTCTTTCCTGTCTCAGCAGATGCCTGGTTCTTCCAGCTTCTTTTCAAAGTTTTCTCTTTTTTTTTGGAGTCTCACTCTGTCACCCAGGCTGCAGTGCAATGGCACGATCTTGGCTCACTGCAACCTCCGCCTCCTGGGTCAAGCGATTCTCCTGCCTCAGCCTCCCAAGTAGCTGGGACTACAGGTGCCTGCCACCACGCGCAGGTAATTTTTTTTTTTTTTTTTTTGGTATTTTTAGTAGAGATGGGATTTCACTATATTGGCCAGACTGGTCTCAAACTCCTGACCTGCCCACCTCGGCCTCCAAAAGTGCTGGGATTACAGGCATGAGCCACTGTACCCGGCTCTTTAAAACGTTTTCTAAACACCGAGGCATCCTGGTTACTGTCTTGATTGCTTTCCGGGACCCTGACCCACCGTGACCCTCAAGAACCTGCATGTGCCCTGCCTCTGGCTGCTCTGTTGGCTCCTGACCCCTGCCTCTCTCTTTAAAACCAGCCCCCTGGAGCTCCCTGCGGCTCAAGCTTATGCCTATGTGTTTGGCATCGTTCCGCTCACATCCAGATCCCGGCTCTCCTGGCCCTGGGTTCCCTTTCTCCCTGCCTTTATGATCTTGGCCTTGGAGGGACAGGAGGGAGGAAAGAGAGCTGTGTTTCTAGTTCACAGAGAAAAACTTTAGATTTGGAATTAGGACACTTAGAAGAACCCAGTTGCAGCTTTGCCCGTGATTCTAGGTGACAGGTTTCCCTCTCTGGACCTCAGTTTTCCTCCTATAGAAAATGAAGATATGGAGTAGGGCTGGTCACTAAGATCCTTTTCAGTGACAAGGTGTGGTGGCTCATGCCTGTAATCCCAGCACTTTGGGAGGCTGAGGCGGGTGGATCATTTGAAGTCAGGAGTTCAAGGCCAGCCTGTCCAACATGATGAAACTCCGTCTCTACTAAAAATACAAAAATTAGCCAGGTGTGGTGGCAGAAGCCTGTAATCCCAGTTACTCAGGAGGCTGAGGCAGGAGAATTGCTTGAACCCGGGAGGCAGAGGTTGCAGTGAGCAGAGATGGTACCACAGCACTCCAGCCTGGGTGACAGAGCGAGACTCCATCTCAAAAACAACAGGCCGGGCGTGGTGGCTCACACCTGTAATCCCAGCACTTTGGGAGGCCGTGGCGGGCAGATTGCCTGGGCTCAGGAGTTCAAGACCAGCCTGCACAACATGGTAAAACCCTGTCTCTACTAAAATACAAAAAATTAGCCAGGCGTGGCAGCGTGTGCCTGTAGTCTCAGTTACTCAGGAGGCTGAGGCAGGAGAATCACTTGAACCTGGGAGGCGGAGGTTGCAGTGAGCCGAGATCGTGCCACTGCCCTCCAGCCTAGGCAACAGAGTGAGATTCCATCTCAACAACAATCCTTTTCAGTGAATGCTTAAGTTAGACCCAGGGTAGAGTTAGACCCAGGGTCAAATCCCATCTCTACCCTCACTGCTGATCTCTCTCAGCCTCTGTGATATCCACTTTCCGGGTTTTTATGAAGATTAAATGCAAGACTGAATACAAACTGCTTATTACAGTACCTGGCACACAGTGAGCACTCAGTAAGTATTAGCTGCTATCATCACCATCGTCGTCGTTGTCATCATTAATGTGTACCACTCTGTCATTGAGCTAATCCTAGGTTTTTCCTGGTTGGCTTTTCATTTTGCTTTATATATTGAACTTCTAAAAATATTTATTTATTGAGACGGAGTCTCGTTCTGTCACCCAGGCTAGAGTGCAATAGCAAGATCTCGGCTCACTGCAACCTCCGCCTCCCGGTATATACTGAACTTTTTAAAATAGGGTCTCCGTCTTTATTCTGCATCATCACACTTGCCGAACAAGAACTACTCTCAGCAGTGGACAGCGATGGCTGGAGAAGGGAACAGCCCGCACAGTGTCTGGGAATTACTGTTTCAGACTTGTGCTTCTCCTAACAAGAAAACACTCCATCGAGAAGGAGCTGAGTCAGCCCGACAGCTGAATCCACAACATAGCCAATCAGGGGCCGGCACTGTCAGAGAAGCCCAAGTCCATCCATCATCAGGGTCCAGATGTCCTTGCTGGGCTTTGGGGACAGGGTTGGGTGCAGGGCGGGGCAGGGCTGGTCCTGATTGGCAGAGGGGCAGTCAGGAGACTAGAAAGATTGCAGCCAAGGCTGAAGCCAGAACTGAAAAGCAGTAGGCCCCACTCAAGTTCCAGAGGGCCCCTGAGGGGTGCAGACCGGAGACATCGATGGCCAGATTTGTGTAGCATGGCTAGAGTGACACCTGAGCCCAACCCTTCCCAGCCTTCCTCTAGCACCCAGCTGCCCTCCACTCTGGGCCACCTCCCAGACAGAGTAGGAAGCTGGGTCCAGAAGGAGTGTATGCCCTGGGGTGACCTTCCCCTCCACCTCCTGCTGGTTGGCAGGTTCTGCAGATGTCTGGTTATTAAGCAAAAATGCCACAAAAGAGGACGGTCGCTCTGGCTCTGCCAGCAGCAATGGGAGACTTCATTGGCTAGCTTACATCCAGTGACAGTGGACACTTCTTTCCTTTTTGCTGGCTTGTCTCTTTACCTGACTGGGGCTTGCAGATGGAGTTTCCCCAAGCTGAGCCGGCAGCCTTTCTTTCCTAGAAAGCGGGCCCTAATCATACCTCCGGCCTCCATGAGGCTCAGCAGGCATACACCTGTCCACCTGCGGCTCAACACTGCCTAATTCCAACATCCAACCATTCGTTCCAAAAATATTAGCTGGCACCCACTATGTGCCAAGGACTCCATGGGAGTTGGAGATCACTTAGATCCAGGGCTGTAAGTCCCATGAGTGAACCTACCCCCTAGCGGACAAAAATCACTAGGACTGTGCCCCGGTGGGGAGCAGGAACCAGATCTGTTACGTTCATTATTCTCTACTCTGTGCTTAGCCCCATGCCTAGAAGATAGAAGGCACTCAGTAATATTTCTGAAAGGAATGATTCTTCCAAAAGGGATTGTGGATGGAGGACCCCTGAGTAGCCCACAGCAAGCAGCCAATCCTTGCAGCTGCTACGACTCCGTGGCATTGCATCCGCACTCATGTGTCAATCCACAGTCTCCCACTCCACCCAGGTGGCTCCACAGGGATGCCCAGCCAATCCCAAGGCAACACTTTATAACAGCGACCCCTAGAGGCTGGCATTATCATCACACCCCATCACAGGAGAGGAAATGGAGACAGTTTACCAGCCAATGAGCACACCCAGGTTCCAAAGGCTGGCTTTTCCCCCTACATCGTCAGCACAGAGGACGGTGTCATGGAGTTTGGGGTGATGGTGTGCAGACTGGAGAAGGAGAAGGAAGGGCAGGAGCAGCAGACATTGCCAGTGTTGCGCTCTGCAGCAGGAGGCCGCGTTTCGAGTGCAGGCTCGGGATCCGGATGCACCTTTGCTGGGTGTGTTGCTGGGAGGGGCTGCGTGGTAAGGCCCTCCAAGCCCATTACCCTTTTACAGAACAAATATTCAGCAATTTTTTTTTTTTTTGCCAACTCGAATGAGATTTTTTTTAAATTTATATATATATTATATTATATTATATATAAATTACATATATATATGGAACACTTCACGAATTTGTGTGTCATCCTTGCACAGGGGCCATGCTAATCTTCTCTGTATCCGTCCAATTTTAGTATCTGTGCTGCCGAAGTGAGGACGAGATTTTTATATATACTTTTTTTTTAGAGATGGAATCTTACTATGTTGCCCAGACTAGTCTCAAACTCCTGGGTTCACGCGATCCTCTCGCCTCAGCCTCATGAGTAGCTGGGATTACAAGATTACAGGTACACACCACGGGGACTGGCTTTCAGCAATTCTGATTGGCTGGACTCAGGGTTCCCAGGTGGGACCGGGCCCAGGCCTGGAACCAAGGCTTCTGCACAACAGGCCTGGAAGGGATCTGACTGTTCAATAGCCGAACTTCCCTCTTTCCCAGGAGCCCACCCCTTTTACAGTGATCTGCATATCTTTAGCTAATAATTAGCTTGTCACAAGCCCCATCAATACCTCATCAAGGGAGTGACAGGGAGCGGGAGGGGATGGGGAAAAAGGTCCCAGCCCAGCACCCCAGCCAGCCACAGCCCCACGCTCAGCTGGCCCATAATAAATAGGATGAAAGGCATTCCTGATAAATGCCCGTGTCAGGGAGAGATTTTACCTTCACTCAGAAACAATGTAATATCTCGGCTATTACCCAAAATAATTTATCAATGTGTAATAGCTTTGTGCAGGCCTCAGATAGGAGGGGAGCTGCGCTATCAGAGATGGATGTAGCCTACCTTCAGCTTTTAATTTTTAATGTTCGCAGCCAGCTTTGCATTAAAGGCCAGGTGTCATATAAAGACTTAATGTAAGAGGGGAGTTCATGAATTCTAATCAAGGGAGGAGTGCTCCCTGGCTGGCTGCTGTCACCTCCCGCTGGTCTTATTGAGCTTTTGTTTTCTCCCCTCCTGGTTCTTTCTGCTCTTCCTCCCCCTCTCTACCTCCTCCACCTCACCCCTCCCCTCGCTGACCAGCCCTTCCTGCCCCGTCCCACCCTGGGTTTTCCTATTCCCAAGACACATTTATTTTTTCCCACTGTAAGAGGGAGGGTCTCTGGCTGGGCCAGGGCAGTGAATGCAAAGATTCCAGAACAGCTGGATGAGACACCCAATTTCAAGATGGCAAGACTTTTTTTCTTAATTAATTCATTCCATTTTTATTTATTTATTCATTTCTTTTTTATTCATTCATCCAGAAAATATTTTTGAATATTCACAAGGAGCCCAACTCTATGCTAAACAATGGAAGAGGCGGGCAAGATGCTTTCTGTCTCTAGAGGAGTTACTATTCTACTATTCTTGCTGAGAAAATACTCTTTCAGGCCAAGCACGGTGACTCATGCCTGTAATCCCAGCACTTTGGGAGGCTGAGGAGGGTGGTTCACTTGAGGTCGGGAGTTTTAGACCAGCCTGGTCAACACGGTGAAACCTGGTCTCTACTAAAAATACAAAAATTAGCTAGGCATTGTGGCATGTACCTATAGTCCTAACTACTTGGGAGACTTCAGCAGAAGAATCGCTTGAATTCAGAGGCGGAGGTTGTAGTAAGCTGAGATCATGCTACTGCACTCCAGCCCAGGCAACAAAGTGAGTATCTGTCTCAAAAAAGCAAAAAACAAACAAAAAAAGACTCTTCATGCAAACATGCACATGTAAATATGACTGGAGATAGTTACATGAGATTTAAAAGAAACCCTCAAATGTCATCTTAGAGTGAGGCTTTCCCTAATTTTTGCAGCTAAGCATGTGTGCAAGCACACACACACATGCACATACACATACCTAGCCAGCATCCCTCGTCCCACCTGGGCTTTTTTACTCCAGTGTCCTTATCACTTTCTACTACACTGTAGAAACTGCCTGTACTAAAACACAAACAGGCACATTATAATTTTAAAGAGTTTATTGGAGCAAACAGTGATTTATGAGCTGGGCAGTGTTAAGACCCCAAGTGGTTCAGGGCTCCACTGAGGGGGTACAAGGTGAAAACTTTTATGAGGTATTTGCAGAAGCAAGACAAAAAAGATTTGATTGATTAAAGTGGAAAATCGGCCGGGGGCAGTGGCTCATGCCTATAATCCCAGCACTTTGGGAGGCCGAGGCGGGTGGATCACAAGGTCAAAAGATTGAGACCATCCTGGTCAACATGGTGAAACCCTGTCTCTACTAAAAATACAAAAATTAGCTGGGCATGGTGGTGCACCCCTGTAGTCCCAGCTACTCGGGAGGCTGAGGCAGAAGAATTGCTTGAACCCAGGAGGCGGAGGTTGCGGTGAGCCAAGATGGCGCCATTGCACTCCAGCCTGGGTAACAAGAGCAAAACTCCGTCTCAAAAAAAAGAAAAAATAAATAATAAAGTGAAAAATCTCAGAGATCAGTTGGTTTCTGATTGGTAAAGTCTCTAGTTAGAGATTTGTTGGCAGTGTCTGATTGGTTAAGCTTAAGCTGTGTTTTCTTTTTATTAATGTTTAAATTTTTTATTTTTATTTTTGGTAGAGACTGGGTCTCACTAGTTTTCTAGACTGGTCTTGAACTGGCCTCAGAAGATATTCCTGACTCAGTCTCCCAAAGTGCTGAGATTACTGGCATGAGCCACTGTACCTACTCTATTAAACTGTGTTTTCTTGAACTATGACCCTTAACTTTGAGTCAAGTTTCAGTTGCTTACTTAGGAATCCAAGGCACTTTGGAGCTATCTCAGCCTAATGGCCTCCTAATTAATTCTTTTTTCTTCTTTTTTTTGAGACAGAGTCTTGCTCTGTCACCCAGGCTGGAGTGCAGTGGCATGATCTCAGCTCACCGCAACATGGGCCTCCTGGGTTCAAGCAATTCTCCTGCCTTAGCTGCCCAAGTAGCTGGGATTACAGGCAACCACCAGCATACCTGGCTAATTTTCGTATCTTTAGTAGAGACAGCGTTTCACCATCTTGGCCAGGATGGTCTCAATCTCTTGACCTCGTGATCTGCCTGCCTCAGCCTCCTAAAGTGCTGGGATTACAGGAGTAAAGCCACTGTAATCCTGGGCAGGCTAGTTTTCATGTGAGTGGTGTATTCCTGCAAACCACTTCTAATTTCAAACTCACAGAATTCAAGACAAGCTTTTCCCCAGGAATAGATATAAAGTAGGATCTGCCTCATTTCAAAATTTTGCACAAGTGGGACTTCATATTATTTGCATTGTCCAGTTTCAGATTCTCTTGAAAATGCCATCTTTGTAAGAGGGGCCTACTTCTCTCCCTTTTGTGGTCCTGCAACCTCTTTCCACTGTTTCTGCCCTTGAGAATACAGGATTCCTCCCCAGAGTTCCTTTTTCTTCTTTTAAGACCTGCTGCAAAAGTCAGCCTCCTCCATGAAGCCCTCAGGAACAGTGGGCCCCTCCCTCCTCTGTGCTCTCAAAAAATTTTGTTCCTGCCTTTGTCACAGGCAGCTGAATTGTAAACGAGCTGCTAATGGGTCCAGGTCTCCATTAGATCTTGAGTCCTTGACAGCAGACACTATGTCTAAGTCATCTCTTTAATCCTATCACCTTGTATATAAATGAAGGAATGAATGAGTGAATGGGGTGCCCAGGTAACTCCCACAGATGTCCTCCAAAGCTTATGTAAGCTTCTAAGCTGGATTCATCAGAATCACCTTTGGAGCTTAAAACAAACCAAAAAACCACTATAAAACAATGCAGATTTTTTTACTTCACTCCAAACCTTGCTTAGAAATACCCCCACCCCAAGAGATTTTGAAGCGGAGGCAAGTGGGAACTGTGGCTCTAACCAGGGTCTGCCTTAGATTCACCTGGGGCACTTGGTAAAGGCACAGAACCCTGGGATTTCATCCTGAAGTTTTATTTTTTATTTTTATTTATTTATTTATTGGAGACAGAGTCTTGCTGTGTTGCTCAGGCTGGAATGCAGTGGCTCAGTTTTGGCTCACCACAACTTCCACCTCCCAGGTTCAAGCTATTCTCGTGCCTCAGCCTCCCTAGTAGCTGGAATTACAGGCATGTGCCACTAGCCAGGCTAAGTTTTGTATTTCTAGTAGAGATTGGGTTTTGTCATGTTGCCCAAGCTGGTCTCAAACTCCTGAGCTTAGGCAATCCACCTGCCTGGCCTCCTGAAGTGCTAGGATTACATGTAGCCTCCCAAAGGGTTAGGATTACAGGTGTGAGCCACCATGACCAGCCTCCATCCTGAATTTTTAGCACCAGATGCTCCAGAGAGAGTTTTTGTTTAACAAAGGCTCAAGGTGATTGCAGGAGTCAGAGCAGTTTGGGAAATGCCCCAGGCCCGTATACCTCAAGGGCTCCCAATCCTCCGTGAGGACACATTCTCCATCCCCTTTCAGGCAATGAGTACTTCCAGAAATCTCCAATAATTTCCAGGGCAGGAAGGAACTTTAGTGATGATTCTATTGCAGGGTTTATCAATCTCAGTACTGTTGCCATTCGGGTCAGATAATTCTTTATTCTGGGAAGTCCTGTGTATGGTAGTATGTTTGGCAGTGTTAGAAACAAATGCTTGTTCCTCAGTGCCAAAAAGAAAAACTAGCCCTCAAATAATTTTCTCAGCAAGGCAATTTACTTCTATAAAAGGGTGCATCTTCCAGATAGAGCAACAGCAAGAGCACACCTGAACAGGGGAGGGGAAGGGTTCTTATCCCTGATGCAGGTAGCCCCTACTGCTGTGTTGTTCCCCTATTGGCTAACTTGAAAAGTGCAGGAATGCGGTTACACCAGTGGGAAGGCAGGAAGGTCAGTTTTGGCAGGAGTAGCTGTTGTGATGGGAGGGGTAATTCACAGAGTGGGTAGCAGATGTTGAATGTGGATTCTATAGATAAGGACTGGCAGGATGGTTGTTTACCAGGGCTGGGGGAACATAGAGAGTAAGGAGGTCTGGCCTTGAAAGCAGGGAACAAAGGACAAGGGAACTTAAACAAGCTAAACTTTTGAAGAAGAACCTCTTACTGTATTTAACAATCCCTTGTAACAGGCAGCATCCCTGGACTCTATCCACTGCATGCCAGTAGTAACACCTGCCCCTCCATCTTCCAGTGTGACAACTCAAAATGTCTCTAGACATTGCCAAATGTCCTGGGGGAATATATATCGCCCCTCACTGAGAAACATTTTGATTCCGCCTGGGGCTCAGGAACACTGAATTCTTTGCCCAAGGGGAGTAACAGTAGGATTTCAGAAAATAGTAAAAAGTCAAGATAAAGATGATCTACGAAGAGGTTCATCACAAACTTGTTTATAACAACAAAACAGCCGGGTGTGGTGGCTCACACCTGTAATCCCAGCATTTTGGGAGGCAGAGGCAGGCGGATCACCTGAGGTCAGGAGTTTGAGACCAGCCTGGCCAACATGGCAAAAACCTGTCTCTACTAAAAATACAAAAATTGTCCTGGCATGGTGGCCAGCACCTGTAAACCAGCTACTCGGGAAGCTGAGGCAAGAGAATGGCTTGAACCTGGGAGGTTCAGGTTGCAGTGAGCTGAGATTGTGCCGCTGCACTCCAGCCTGGGTGACAGAGTGAGACTCCATCTCAAAAAACCAAAACAACAAAGCAACCAAACTAGAAGCAGCCAGAGTGACTAAAAATAAAAGAAAGATTTGTTAGCACTTATGGCACCTTGTAAAATGGGATTTAGGCAGACAGGAAAATAGCACTATTAAAGACGAACTAATGACACTGAAAAATGAAGAAGGTTGTATAGGAAAGCAGTTTACATGGTGGGATGAAAATGTGGTCTCAACATTATTTAAACGTGAAAGCAAAGGAACATAACTTTTTGCTATTTTCACAATGGACACTTAGTTAATTTTTTTCCCTGATAAAACTTATTGTGTTAAAGACCTAAACCAATACAGAGAAAGTGAAAGTTCTTCCTATATGTTCTACTTCCTAATCACAAGGCCAAAGGAAAATGTCAGGGCTCCCCGGGCAGAGTAAGAATTAACAGGTTGCACTGATATTCTTCAAGCACACATTCAATATTTCTTTACTGGGAGTGGGGAGAAACTGATACTTACCAAACAACAACAAAAACATCATATCCTCTGTTCCAAAATGAGCAATTTATGACCAAGCACCGAAGATTTTTTTGTTTTCAATTACAAAATAATTGAAATACATAGAAGGTTATAGAAAACAATATAAACAAATTCCTATATACCCACATTAACTTACTTTAGGTGTTTAGTTTTTAAGAAATGTTGTGGGGCTGGGTACAGTGGCTCATGCCTTCCAGCACTTTGGGAGGACGAGGCAGGAGGATTGCTTGAGCCCAGAAGTTCAAGACTAGCCTGGGCAATGTGGCAAAACTCCATCTCTACCAAAAATTAAAAATTAGCTGGGCATGTTGTCACGTGCTTGTCGTCCCAGCTACTCGGAGGCTTCACTGGGAGGATCGCTTGAGCTCAAGGAGGTTGAACCGCAGCGAGACATGATGGCACCACTGCACTCCGGCCTGGGCAACAGAGGAAAAAAAAAGGGGGTGGAAAGAAATGTTGTAATTCTACTTATATAGTCCAGGCCATATTCTCTTACATTTTTCTTGCCTATTTGCCTTGAAAGAAATCAGTAATGGCCAGGCATGGTGGCTCACGCCTATAATCCTAACACTTTGGGAGGCCGAGGCGGGTGGATCACTTGAGGTCAGGAGTTCATGACCAGCCTGGACAACGTGGTGAAACGCCATCTCTACTAAAAATACAAAAGTAGCTGGGTGTGGTGGTGGGTGCCTGTAAGGCAGGAGAATCTCTTGAACCCTGGAGGCAGAGGTTGCAGTGAGCCGAGATCGTGCCATTGTATTCCAGCCTGGGTGACAACAGAATGAGACTCCATCTCAAAAAAAAAAAAAGAAAAGAAAAGAAATCATCTTGAAAGTGGTATTCATCATTTCCATGAATGTTTTAAATATATTTATTATATATGCATATATCCATAAATAATTTTAGTCATGCAATTAATATTTATTAATGATTTTAATATAAATAGCATCAAATTATTCAGTCTCTTGCAATTTGCTTTTAAAATCCTGTGATTTTTAAAAATGTGTTTATGTTTATGCATATAGATTTATTTATTTCAATTGTGAATTGTGACATTATATGACTAAATTACAGTTTATTAATCCTTCCTCCCACTGCAGGACAGTTCTACTCCATCTATCTCATTTTTCCACGATTTCAAACAATGTCCTGGTGAGTTTCCTGCAGATCTCCCTGTGAATTTGTGGGAGAGTTTGATTTCTGTGGCAGCACTCCTCAAACCTTTTGATGTCAGGATTCATTTACATTCTTTTTTTTTTATTTATTTGAGAGAGCTTCACTCTTGTTGCCCAGGCTGGAATGTGATCTCAGCTCACTGCAACCTCTGCCTCTTGAGTTCAAGCAATTCTCCTGCCTCAGCCTCCTGAGTAGCTGGGATTACAAGCGCTCGCCACCACGCCTGGCTAATTTTTTGTATGTTTAGTAGAGACAGGGTTTCGCCATGTGGGCCAGGTTGGTCTCAAACTCCTGACCTTAGATGATCCGCCTGCCTTGGGCTCCCAAAGTGCTGAGATTACAGGTGTGAGCCACCATGCCCAGACTTCCTTTACATTCTTAACAATTATTGAAGGTCACAAAGAACTTTTGTTGAAGGAGGTTATATCTATCAACAAATGCAATAGTTAACAGTTTAGAAATTACAACTGAGAATTTTTAAAATATTTATTTGAAAGAATAACAATACATCTATTTCATGTCAATATAAATAACATATTGTTATGAAAAACAACTTCTTTAAAATAAAAAAATTTAATAAGAAAAGGGGTAGTGGCGTTGTTCTTCATTTTCACAAATCTATTTACTCTGCTATATTGTTTTGGTTGAAGTCTGTGAAGAAAATTTGGCCTCACAGAGTTACGTAATTGGAAAGGGGAAGGCCAGGTGTGGTGGCTCATGTCTGTAATCCAAGCACTTTGGAGGTCAAGGCGGGCAGATCACCTGAGGTCAGGAGTTCAAGACCAGCCTGACCAACACAGTGAAACCCCGTCTATGAAAAAAAATTTAAAAAAAAAAAATGGAAAGAGGAGAAGCAACTTAAGAGTCTTTTCAGATCACTGTGGATATTCTTTGATAATATATCAAAACTTGACAAGTGTTAGTTTTTTGTTTTGCTTTGCTTTTTTTTTTCTTTTGAGATGAAGTTTTGCTCTGTCACCAGGCTGGAGTGCAGTGGCGTGATCTCAGCTCACTGTAACCTCTGCCTCCTGAGTTCGAGCAATTCCCCTGCCTCAGTTTCCCAGTTAGCTGGGACTACAGACCCATGCCACCAGTCCCAGCTAATTTTTTTTTTTTTTTTTTGTATTTTTGTAGAGACAGGGTTTCACAGTGTTGGCCAGGATGGTCAATCTCCTGACCTCATCATCCCCTGACCTCAGCCTCCCAAAATGCTGGGACTACAGGAGTGAGCTACCGTGTGTGGCTTCAAGTGGTAGTTTTTTAAAGACTGGTTGCAATGTGACATCTGAAACCATATTAGTACACTTTTTGTGCTCTATTACATTAAAAGACATTGATCTATCTTGTACTTTGAATAATCTTTTACTTGTGATTTTTGTAACATACTACATTGATATTTGGAAAATAATACTTCACCTAGTCCTGCAAACCTATCAGATACTGGCAACTTTATTACACAATATCACAAAAAATGAAATCTCTAACATCATCTTTTCAAAAAATTAATTTTTTTTCTTTCTGAGATGGATTCTGGCTCTGTCGCCCAGGCTGGAGTGCAGTGGTGTGATCTCAGCTCACTGAAACCTCCACCTCCCAGGTTCAAGTGATTCTTCTGCCTCAACCTCCCAAATAACTGGGACTACAGGGGTGTGCCACCACACATGGCTAATTTTTTTGTATTTTTAGTAGAGATGGGGTTTCACCATATTCATCAGGCTGGTCTTGAATTCCTGACCTTGTGATCCACCCGCCTCCACCTCGAAAAGTGCTGGGATTACAGGTGCGAGTCACCATGCCCAGGCAAAAATTTATTTTTTTTAAGACAGAGTTCCACTCTGTCGCCGAGGCTGGAGTTCAGTGGCAGGATCTCAGCTCAGTGCAACCTCCATCTCCCAGCTCAAGTGATTATCCTGCCTCAGCCTCCCAAGTAGCTGAGACCACATGTGTGCACTACCATGCCCAGCTAATTTTTTGTATTTTAAGTAGAGATGGGTTTCACCATGTTGCCCAGGCTGGTCTTAAACTCCTGAACTCAAGTGATCCACCTACCTTGGCCTCCCAAAGGGCTGTGATTGCAGGCATCAGCCACCAGCCACCATGCCGGCCTGGCCTGAGAGCACCTTTGATCTTATCAGGAGTCTTTAGCTATTGAGAAGTTGTCAAGCTCATGGGGCATCAAGTCCAAGTTTCCTGCAATTTGAAATCTCAATTTTTTTTTTTTTTTTTTTTTGAAACGGAGTCTCTCTCTGTCACACAAGCCAGAGTGCGGTGGCGCCATCTCAGCTCACTGCAACCTCGACTTTTTGGGTTTAAGCAATTCTCAGCCTCAGCCTCCCGAGTAGCTGAGATCACAGGCGCGTGCCACCATACCCAGCTAATTTTTGTATTTTTAGTAGAGACGGGTTTCACCATCTTGGCCAAGCTGGTCTTGAACTCTTGACCTCATGATCAACTCAACTCAGCCTCCCAAAGTGCTAGGATTACAGGTGTGAGCCAGCATGCCTGGTTTCCTAATTTTGTTCTGAAAATAGTTTTGACCTTGCAGGTCTCCTCGGAAGCATCTCAGAAATCCCCCCGCACTGGGGGCCACATGTTCGGAACTGCTGTTCTAGGTTAGCTAAACAGAAGCCAGATTACTGGGTGGTCGGGTGGGCACATTGTACCCTTACTAGTCCCTCTCAAATTGTTCTTCAAAATGGTTTTATCAACTTCTTTCCTACCAGCAATGTAGAAGGCTCTCAAGTTTCCATATACTGGTCATCACTGGGTATTATCCAACTTATAGTTTGCCAATCTAGTGGATAAGAAATGGTGTGTCATTGCTGTATTCATTACAGTATAGCATGTCAAGTATATCTGGAGCAGTCTTTCAAGTCAGTTCTTTAACCACTCATAGTTGGAGGGTGCTTATGGCACTCACTAATAATTGAGATCATTTCCAAGAATATAGATATAAAATATAAAATCTCTTTCGACATATGTTTAAAAGTTGGGTGTCTTTTTTCCCCTAGCTTTCATGTTGGCAATACATTTCCCACTTCAATTTTCTTTTGCAATTTTCCAAATGAGAGCGCTTCTGGAAAATGCTATTCTAGGATTTTTAATAATTGATACCCTGTAAACATGGCTAGCCCACATGTGATTTGGTTTCAGATGTGCAGTTGATTACACAGCAGATGAGAGCCTTCTGGTTTCAGGAGTGGTGATGCCGCCTACAGTAGCACGTGTACGTTGTCGAAACCCTCAGCACAGATTTGTAGATGCTGCAGAAACTGGCTGTGCAGGAACCTCAGTAAGAAATGCTGCCCAGCCTCTAACACGCTAACTTTCGAAGAGGCTTTCTGGAATGTGGCTATGTGTGATTTTTGCTTTACCTGTCGACTCTATAATCACCCTGGTGAGGAGCAAGGCTATTCTAAATAGTATGTGGGAGGCTGAATTAACAGGCACCAGGCTTCTCATTTCTTATTTATTTATTTATTGAGATGAAGTTTTGCTCTTGTTGCCCAGGCTGGAGTGCAATGGCATGATCTCAGCTCACCGCAACCTCTGCCTCCTGGGTTCAAGTGATTCTCCTGCCTGAGCCTCCCAAGTAGCTGGTATTACAGGCACACATCACTGCACCAGGCTAATTTTGTATTTTTAGTAGAGAGGGGGTTTCTCCATGTTGGTCAGGCTGGTCTTGAACTCGCAACCTCAGGTGATCCACCTGCCTCAGCCTCCCCAAGTGCTGGGATTACAGGCATGAGCCACCACGCCCGGCCTCTCATTTCACATTTATTTCAGTAATGTTTAGCTCCCCTTATAAATTTGGGTTCTTGGCATCTGTTCATCTAAACCAGAGCTTTTACCATATAACTCCAGATAGTAAATATTTTAGGTTTTGTGGGCCACATGATACAATCACTCACCTCTGCTTTTGCAGGGTGAAAGCAGCCAGCCATAATAGGTAAACCAAAAGGTTTGGCTATATTTCAAGAAAACTTTATTTGCAAAAACAAGAGACGGATAGACTGGGCATAGTAGATCATGCCTATGACCCCAGCACTTTGGAAGGCCAAGGTGGGAAGATAGCTTGAGACCAGGAGTTCAAAACTAGCCTGGTCAACAGAGCAAGACCCCCATCTCCACTAAAAGAAAAAAAAGGAAAGGCCAGGTGTGGTAGTGCATGCTTGTAGTTCCAGCTACTCAGGAGGCTGAGGCTGGAGGATTGCTTGAGCATAGGAGTTGGAGGTTGCAGCAAGACCCTGACCCCTCATCTGGACCGCTTCTTCATCTGGCTCTCTGGGGAAAGCCTTGACTAAGCCTGTGATCTCCATTCTTCGAGTATTATGGTCTGTAGTTTTTACTTTCTATAACTCTGGCTGGGCACGGTGGCTTACGCCCGTAATCCCAGCACTTTGGGAGGCCGAGGTGGGCAGATCACCTGAAGTCAGGAGTTCGAGACCAGCCTGGCCAACATAGTGAAATCCTGTCTCTACCCAAAATACAAAAATTAGCTGGGTGTGGTGACACATACCTGTAATCGCAGCTATTTGGGAGGCTGAGGCAGGAGAATCAAGTGAATCCAGGAGGAGGAGGCTGCAGTGAGCTGAGATGGCACCACTGCACTCCAACCTGCTGGGTGACAGAGTGAGACTATGTCTCAAAAAAAAAGTTAAAAAAAAAAATACACACACACAAGTAAAACTGTGCATGCGCCTGTGTATTGTTGAATCTTTAATCAAAAAGAAGTAAATACAAGAAGGTGAACATGAAGCTAATGTGGATAATAAATAAGATTATTATTACTGTGAGTTATAAAACTATATAGACTCTAAGAGAACTTGAAGTGCATGCCAGCTAGGCCACATGATGAGGAGAATATGCATAGCAGCTGTCTTTTTGGGGCCCTCCACTGCTCTCCAGAAAATAGAAATCAAATAAGTTTCAGAAGGCTCCTTGGAGAAAAAGCTGATTCCAGATCTTGGAAAAGGAAAGTAAAAGAGGAGGCATGAGGGGGGCAGAGGGATCCACTTGAAGGAATCCCTCTGGCCAAATCTGGGCAATTTGAGCATTAAAATGAATAATAATAGTAATGAATTATAACTCACTGAATAAAGTAAGAATCTCCACATCCATACTGATATAAATAAATAAGTGAATAAGTAGACAGGGGAGAAGGGTTAGTTCTTCCTCACAGTTGAATGCCAAGCAGTACATATACCTGGAATGAGGGAGTTTGAAAATCATCAATGGATGCTAAAACCAGTGGGTGAGAGTTTGATGAGGAACAGGCTATTTTAGTTTTAGAGTACCTTCCACAAATTATGTATCCATCACAGAGGGAAGCACAGTAACTTTACAATGTAGAAATCTGGCAGATACTGCTTTACCAAATGATTAAGGTTAATATCACCAATATTGGGTCAGATTGGCATCCTATGCCTCCTGACATGAGGCACTGAGAAGAACAGTGTTCCTATCCAAATGCACAAGCTGAATCTCATCATGGAAAACATCCAACAAGCCCAAATTGAGGGATATTCTACAAAATAACTGGTCTGATCCCTTTTTTTTTTTAATTTTTTTTTTTTAGATGGATTCTCCCTCTGTTGCCCAGGCTAGAGTGCAGTTGTATGATCTCAGCTCACTGCAAACTCTGCTTCCTGGGTTCAAGCGATTCTCCTGCCTCAGCCTCCCTAATAGCTGAGATTACAGGCATATACCACCATGCCTGGCTAGTTTTTGTATTTTTAGTAGAGACGAGGTTTCTCCATGTTGGCCAGGCTGGTCTTGAACTCCTGACCTCAAATGATCCACCCACCTCAGCCTCCCAAAGTACAGGGATTACAGGCATGAGCCAACGTGCCTGGCCTGGTCTGCTCTCTTAAACAATAATGTGAAGGTCAAGAAATGCAAGGGAAACCTGGAGAACTGTCCCAGATCAAAGAAGACAAAAAGAAGCATGACAGCTGAATGCCTCAGCTTATCCTGGATTGGACCCTGGAATGAAGAGGAAAACTAGCTATAAAGGACACTTACTTTAGGGACCATTGATGAAATTTGAATATAGACTGCTGATTAAATAATAGTTTGTTTTTGTTTTTGTTTCTAGACAGAGTCTTGCTCTGTCACCCAAGCTGGAGTGCAATGGCACGATCTCGGCTCACTGCAATCTCTGCCTCCTGGGTTCAACCAATTCTTCTGACTCAGCCTCCTGAGTAGCTGGGATTACAGGCACCCTCCACCACACCGGCTAAGTTTTGTATTTTTAGTAGAGATGAGGTTTCACCATGTTGTCCACGCTGTTCTCAAACTCCTGACCTCAAGTGATCCACCCATCTTGGCCTCCCATGGTGTTGGGATTACAGGTGTGAGCCACTGCATCTAGCCAATAGTTAATCTTAAATGTTCTGATTTTAATAACTATACTAAGGTTATATAAGAGAAGGTCCTTGTCCTTTGGGAAAACAGTGAAGTATTTGGGGTTAAAAGAAAATTGGTTCTAGTTACATGAAGAAAAGCCTTATAAGCCAAGGTTGGCCTTCCCCGTATGTATGAATTCTAACACAACAATATCTGGGAAGGTGCAGGCATCTAATAGCCTACCCTGAATTAACAGGCCCCGAGATTTTCTCGTCTGTTTATTCTCTCTGCCTCCATCCCTCCACCTCCACCCCCGGCTCCTGATACCTCTGCTATGTCCATTTATTTTCATCTCAATGTATTGTATAATCTGAAAAAAATATTACTTTTTTGGCCGGGCGCAGTGACTCACGACTGTAATCTCAGCATTTTGAAAGGCCGAGGGAGGCAGATCACTTGAGGCCAGGAGTTTGAGACCAGCCTGGACAACATGGCAAAACCCTGCCTCTACTAAAAACACAAAACTTAGCAGAGTATGTTGGTGCGCACCTGTAATCCCAGCTACTTGGGTGAGGCACAAGAATCGCTTGAACCCGAGAGGCTGAGGTTTCAGTGAGATCGCGCCATGGCACTCCAGCCTGGCCAATAAAGTGAGATTCTGTCTCAAAAAAGTTACTTTTTAAAAGTCCGAATCCACAGAGCAGGCATCAGGAAGAGTAGGCTGGAACTCTCAGGCGTGGGCTGACTCTGCTTTCCACAGGCAGAATCTCTTCTTTAGGGAAGCCTCTTTCAGTCAATTGAATCAGGTGCACCCAGATTTTCAAGGATTATCTCCCCTAAAGTCAATGGATTGTGGGCTTTGTGTTTACAAAATACCTTCATGGCAACACTAAGCATAAGCAGAAGAATACACAAATGCTCAGGCGCGTGTGCACGCACACACACACACACATCCACACACACATCCCCCACACATACTCTCTCTCAAGCTGATTTGCCCAAGTTTGTTTGCCTAGAGACAACTAGGGCATTTGCTGGCAGGGCCACCACATTTCCAGTTAGCGTTGACTGAGTGACTGGGGACCGAAGCCTAGCCACGCTGACACACCAGCTTCAGAACAGGCAAATCCATAGAATCAGAAAGTAGATGAGTGGCTGTATAGAGGGGCTGGAGAGGAGGAATGGGGATTGATCACTCAACGGGTACAGGCTGTTCTTCTGGGGTGAGGGAAACGTTTTGAAACTAGAGAGAGGTGGTGGTTGCCCACACTGTGAATGCATCAAATGTCACTGAACGGTACACTGAATGGTTGGTTGTATGTTATGTGAATTGCAGTTCAATTAAAAATAAAGAAAGAATCCTAACAAATGCATGGAGCAATGGTTGGCTTCTGTCTTTCCCTGGTGCCCTGGGGCTCTACCTAGCTGACCCCTGAAGACTCCATCCTTGAAGAGATCTGGCCCCACTCCAGACAAAATGAACCAATCAAAAGGTTCCGTTTGCAGAGAAAGAGAGAAAGAGAGAGAGAAAAACAAGGCCTCACCGCGCTCAACACCCTCCCAAGCTCCTGGCACCCTGAGCCTTTGGTCTGGCCAAGTGCTGGCCAGAGCCCTCTGGCTGGAGTGGTTGATGGCTGCATAGCCCTGAGCTCAGCTAAGGTCCCTGATGTTCCTCTGAAACCCTTCCTAGGTCAGGAACTCAGGGGAGAGGCCTCCCAGGGACCTGCTGGTGCCAAATGGTCCGAGCCCCTCTAATCAGGGTCTCTGGCTGTCGAGTCCCTGTGGCTAACGTGGTGACTCTAACTGCCATGTACTACAAATTAATTCATTCCTTTAGGCCTTGCTGTTGGGTAACTGGCTGTCACAGCGATCGCCCCAGGAGCTAATTGAGAATTGCGATCCGTGGCCGTATTTCCATTAGCGGCATAATGACAGGCAACCACTGTGCACACACAAATACACACCGAAGCACAACACACGGGTACAAATATACACACCAGACACTAAGTGTGAGATACGAGCACACAAACACTCAGGTACACACACACATGCGCACACACACACACACACACACACTCAAGCTGATTTGCCCAAGTTTGTTAGCATAGAGACAACTTGGGGATTGTGCTACCAGGGCTACCACATTTTCAGATCCCCTGGACGAGGATGAAGCCCCCGTGAACACAGACACTGGGAGTCACCCACAGGCCACTGCCAAGAACACAAAGCCCTGCCCCCACATGCTAAGGCACCTGGGTCCGTAGGTGCTCCTGTGGGCCATGGAACCTCAGTGTCCTCACTTGGCTTCCTTTGACCAAGGGTAGAGCCGGGCTGGTGACCATGACAGAGAGTCTGTGTGGACATGTATGCAGCAGTTGGCGTGGATAAATGGTCAACAGGTCTCATTTCAATCAAAGTTCACTAAGCTCCCACTCTGCGCGGGATGAATACATTCATTAATTGTTCAAGAAATCCTAATTGGTGGGCACAGTGGCTCACACTGTAATCCCAGCTCTTTTGGAAGCTGAGGTGGAAGGATTGCTTGAGCCAAGGAGTTCAAGACCAGCCTGTGCAACATAGGGAGACTGTCTTTATAACAAATACAAAAATTAGCCCCCCAGTCATGGTGGTCACGCCTGTAGTACTAGCTACTTAGAAAGCTGAGGCAGGAGGATCCCTTGAGTCCAGGAGTTTAAGGCTGCAGTGAGCCATGATTGCAACACTGCACTCCAGCTTGGGCAACAGAACAAGACCCTATCTCCAAAAACTAAATAAATAAATTTTAAAAAATATTTAAAAAGAGGCCAGGCATGGTGGCTCACGCCTATAATCCTAGCACTTTGGGAGGCCGAGGCGGGTGGATCACCTGAGGTCAGGAGTTTGAGACTAGCCTGGCCAACACCGTGAAACCCTGTCTCTACTAAAAATACAAAAATTAGCTGGGCATGGTGGTGAGCGCCTGTAATCTCAGCTACTTGGGAGGCTAAGGCAGGAGAATTGCTTGAACCCAGGAGGCAGAGGGTGCAGTGAGCTGCGATCGCACCACTGCACTCCAGCTTGGGTGACAGAGTGGGACTCTGTCTCAAAAAAAAATTTTTTTTTAAAAGAAATTCTCATTTGGCTAAGAGCCAGGCACCTTTCTCCCAACTCAGTGATTGTCTCAGGCTGGGTTCCCCAGAAGCAGACCTTAGTGAAGATGTGAATGAGGCAGTTTCTGGGACAGGAGGCTCCTGGAGGGGCATGGGACAGTGAAACAGGAAAGGGAAGGAAGGCGATGCAGGGATGTCAGGGAGCAACTCACCATGTGGACACCTGGGGTGCAGCCTTGCAGGGGACCCTGAGAGTGTGGAGAACAAGTGCCAGCATTGTCCTACTCCTGCCTGAGGACAGAGGAGCTGAGGCATTAGCTTAAACTCCCATTGATCATTAGGTGAGGGTTGCTCCCAGGGGTGTGAGCTCCCTGGCACTTCTAGCCTAACCACTGTGCAGACCAAGCCTGCTTCCTAGCCAGCAGCCCTTAGTCAGAATCAGGGCTTCTTCAGTAAGTACCTAAGAGTGAATGCTGAGGAGGTGAGTGCAGGGGAGGAAGGTGCAGGGGAGTCGAGGGCTGCGAGGCGAGGGCGGGGGAGGTGAGTGCAGGAGGTAAGACAGGGAACAGTATGTTCAGAGGAAGTGAGTACAGGGAGGCACTCAGGCAGGGAGTGAGTGCAGGGGTCATGAGTGCAGGGGGAGGTGCGTGCAGAGGGAGTGAGTGCAGGGGGAGTGAGTGCAGGGG
>CAUYQU010084514.1:0-10297 GCA_963574635.1 Cheracebus regulus | reverse complement strand
TTGATGTGGATAGCACTGAATACATAAATTACTTGTGGCACTATGGCCATTGTCACGATATTGATTCTTCCTATCCATGAGCATGGAATGGAATGTTTTTCCATCTGTTTATGTCCTCTCTTATTTCCTTGAGCAGTGGTTTGTAGTTCTCCTTAAAGAGGTCCTCCATGTCCCTTGTTAGTTGTATTTCTAGGCATTTTATTCTCTTTGTAGCAATTGTGAATGGGAGTTCACTCATGATTTAGCTCTCTGTTTGTCTGATATTGGTGTATAGGAATGCCTGTGATTTTTGCAAATTGATTTTAATCCTGAGACTTTGCTGAAGTTGCTTATCATCTTAAGGAGATTTTGGGCTGAGACGATGGAGTCTTCTAAATATACAATCATGTCATTTGCAAATAGAGGCAATTTGACTTCCTCTTTTCCTAATTGAATACCTTTTATTTCTTTTTCTTGCCTGATTGCCCAGGCCAGAACTTTAAATACTGTATTGAATAGGAGTGGAGAGATAGGGCATCCTTGTCTTGTAACAGTTTTCAAGAGGAATGCTTCCAGTTTTTACCCATTCAGTATATTGGCTGCAGGTTTGTCATCAATAGCTCTTAATATTTTTACATATGTTCCATCGATACCTAGTTTATTAAGAGTTTTTAGTACAAAGAGCTCTTGAATTTTATCGAAGGCCTCTGTATCTATTAAGATAATCATGTGACTTTTGTCTTTGGTTCTGTTTATGTGATGGATTATGTTTATAGATTTGCGTATGTTGAACCAGCTTTGCATCCCAGGGATGAAGCTGACTTGATCATGATTGATAAGCTTTTTGACGTGCTGTTGGATTCAGTTTGCCAGTATTTTATTGAGAATTTTTGCATCAATGTTCATCGTGGATATTGGCCTGAAATTTTCTTTTTTAGCTGTCTCTCTGCCAGGTTTTGGTATCAGGATGACGTTGGTCTCATAAAATGTGTTAGGGAGGATTCCCTCTTTTTGTATTGTTTGGAATAATTTCAGAAGAAATGTACCAGCTCATCTTTGTACCTCTGGTAGAATTCAGCTGTGAACCTGTCTGGTCCTGGGCATTTTTAGGTTGGTGGGCTCTATTGTTGCCTCAATTTCAGACCTTGTTATTGGTCTATTCATGGATTCAACTGTTTCTGGGTTTAGTCTTGAGAGGTGTAAGTGTCAAGGAATTATCCATTTCTTCTAGATTTACTGTTTTATTTCCATAGAGCTGTTTGTAGTAATCTCTGAAGGTAGTTTGTATTTATGTGAGATTGGTAGTAATGTCCCCTTTATCATTTGTTATTGCATCTATTCTCTTCTTGCTTTTCTATTACTCTGGTTAGTGGTCTATTTTGTTGATCTTTTCAAAAAACCAGCTCCTGGATTTACTGAGTTTTTGAAGGGTTTTTTTTTGTGTCTCTGTCGCCTTCATTTCTGCTCTGGTCTTAGTTATTTCTTGTCTTCTGCTAGATTTTAAATTTGTTTGATCTTGCTCCTCTAGTTCTTGAAACTGTTAGCAGAGCTGGATGCTGGGTTAGTTCTGTGATCTGTGGGACTGCACCCATAATGGCTTTATTTCTTTATATGGATCTAACCTTTTATTTTTCTATGTAAAGAAATAAACTTGTCATTTGTTAGATTCACCTGTGCATGAGATACCTTTTTAGAAATATTTTGCTAGCTGTTGAAGAACATAAGTAGATTTTCTTTCATTTCCCCGTTGCTATATGACAAAAGGTAATATTCTATACTTTTTGTATTAAAGGACTTCAAATTACTGACACTTTAGATGCCTTCTAAAGTCTTTGGCATATTCTGAATGGAGAATGTGAGTCCCAGGTTAAAAAGATCAACAATTAAGTCACAGGATGGTGTTCATAAGGAGGCCTGGTGTTATTTTCTTTTGGTCATTTGTGACTGGCTGCAAGTGAAGATCTCATGCTGTGTTCTCACCACGGGCACAGGTGCAAGGAAGCTTCCAGAAGGTGCAGAATTTCTCGATTGCTTTGATTTGGTGATGGTTTCATGGGTGTTTGCTCATGTCAGGCCTCACTTAAAAGTACACATTAAAGGTGTGCAGCTCTTTGTGTGTCAATTACACCTCAAAAAAGCTGAAACAGTTTTACACTTGAAATAATCGTGTTGACATTTCAATCTAATGGCACATGAAGCTATCACTCACATAGCTGATTTTTCCATGAGAGTCTCATTTAGAAGAGAAACACAATTACGAAGTCAGTACTCTTTAATTTTAAAGGGTAACTGAAGAAGTGTGAGGTCCTGTTAGGTCAGTGGTTAAACTCTGCCCATGTTTATGCTGTGGTTAATCATGTGGTAGAGCTGTAGTGATCCGGGAAGATGAATTATCTTCAAAACACAAAAGTTTGGCCCTCTGGCCTGTACTGGTGTGGTTTTTACCCAACGTTCTGATGCAGATGTGTGGGGAAAAGCTGTGATAATAGGAATCAGGATTCCTTCATCTTTCATTCATCTGTGAGGCCTGTGATTGCCCAGCACAGTTCAGGCTGAGCCTCGAGGGCTGAGCACTGGCCACTCCACCCTCTCCAAGGCACTCATGCGGATGTGGGTAAGACACCTAGACCAGGAGGGTGTGCGTGGAGGATCAGGCTGCAGGGATCCTGAGATGAAATTCAACCATGAGGATGGGGCTGATGAAGGGGGTGTCTCCCAGTCTGGAGAGGTGTAAAGATGAATCCTGGTGACCCTGGTGATGAAAAGCTACATTTGTCTCTGTTTTCACAGTCCCTGCTGGATTGTGTCTTATGTAAGGGTGAAATTTGGAGGGTTTACAGCAGGGCTGAGAACAGGCGGCATCAGAAAGGATGGAGAAAGAGGCTGGCCTCCCTGAGAAGCCATCAGACTTTTTAGACAGAACCTGTAGCTGTGCAGAAACCAGGCCAAACAGTCAGCTTCCAGGTGCCCTTCCAGAAGTGGAGCAAGGTGTGCTGGCAGCTGCTGCAAGGGCTCAGGCAGGATCTCTCCACACTGGACACAACGCGGCTCTGCCCCAGAGGGAAGAGGTGAGATCAGGATACCAGAGATTTCCATTTGGGCTGATGAGAGCCAATGCCAACTCTATATGCAGTCTTAATTGAAAACCACGACTCAGAAAATGAACTCCATGGCTAACATCGGCTCAGACTCCACAGTAAATAAAGACACACAGCAAATGTCCATTGAATTAACAAGTTAACATGATCTGCACAGATCCCACACAGTGACTTGACTCATTCCAAGAATGGTTATTAAGTCATCTTTTAACTCCTCCAACGCTGCAGCAGGGCTGGGGACTGAGCTCACCCACAGAACCAGAAGGGACGTCTTTGGGGAGAGTGTTTCCCAGGCCCCATCTGATGTACATTTTGAGGGCCACCTTTCAGTCTTGAGAACTTCAGAACAGGTGCATTGTTATGAGAAAGGACCTAACAAGACACAGTTTGAGAAGGAAGTAAACGTGGCCTCTGTCTCTGGTCAGTCCAGTGGCTGTTGGTGGCGTAACATTCAGACTGAACTTCCCCACGCACTTGACCCAGGCATGGTTGGGGCACCTCCAGATCCCCCCTTCTCCTGGGCATAGTCGCTCGGGGTCAAGCCTGAGGCTGGGGTCAGCCAAGGCCACTCTCAATGTGGCTCTTAACTGGCCCCTGCCCTGTGAGGCTGCTGAAAGCCTCTTGGCCTCTTGGCCTCTGCTGTGGGCTGGCCATGCCCCCGACACACTGCCCCTCTCGTGGTCAGCCTCACCTCCCTGGACCCCCCTCTTGCCCAGACCTCATCTCTCACATTCTAACTGTCTGGCCTCTCTCACCTTGAAACAGAAATTTTCAAGGAAGGCTGGTCCAGCGCAGTCTACCCTGGCAGGAAGCCAAATAAACAGGGGTCCCAGGCTGGGCTGAAGGAGACACCAGGAATGGCTTCAGAAGCAAATGCTCTGAGCCCGAGAGACTCGAGTCACCCGGCAGGGTGACCACAGACACATTCTCATTTCCAGGGTAAGACACTAATGGCACTTTTTAAACCAATCGCTAACAGAATCCATCTTTCTCTTAACAACATCTGTTGGAATAATTTGAGACAAAATTGGATTTTATCTTGTATTTAGAGGTTGCCCAGAAGCATGAACTCTTATGAAAATGTAGCCTGCATCCACAGAGACGAGGAGAGAGGATTCACAAAACAGAATATGTGGGTGCTGGAAGGAGATACTACTTTTTGTTGAATTTTTTACTGTGAACTTTCACCTATGTATAGAAGAGCACATAAAACTTACATGTAAATTTTGTAGAAGACTACATGAAAACATACTCTCAGAAGCAAAGAGGGGTCTTATTCTCTCCACCGTGAAGGGAGTGTCCTCCTCACCTCTCTGGTTCTCTTTCCTTTGCCTTGCTTGTGATTGTACACTCAATTCCTGCAAGCCCACAACAGTCTTTTTGATATGGACTATTTTGAGCTCAACATAACTGCACTATCAGCGTGTGTTTTTCCTGCTTCATCCACTCTCCCACACTGTCTGAGACTCATTCATATCTCCAGAGGTCCCTCATTTGCTTTCACTGGCTGACTCCACTGAGGAACTTGCTAGGACATCCTCATTTGTCTGTAGTTAATGCGCATTTGGATCTCTTCCCATTTGGGTTTGTGTGAACAGTGACACCAGGTGCATCTGAAATACGCGATGTGCCCAGGCACACACGGGTCATGTTGAGCTCCCTGACTTCTCTGCGGCGGGAGACCAAAGAGGCCCAGGGCAAAGTTGGGGAGGTGTGGGTGTGGGGCCAGGCTTAGGTCAGGAGAGGACACTGGATTCTGGGCCTTCTTTGAGGGCTGAGCAGCAGGCATCTTGGCAGATTAGATCTGGTGTTGAACTGGCCCAATTGCCCCATAAACCTGATGTTCATGGTTTCTTTGAATAAACAGAAGTGAATCCTTGTGGTCCTGAAACTTGAGAAAGCAACATTTGTCTTATCTGAGTTCCTTTCTCAGGAAACTATCAGGCCTCCCAGGTTGTGTGAAGGAACAGAGACTCACCAGATCATAGTATCTGGACAATCAGATGCCAGATCCCTCACCAGTCATGAGTGCCTGACCAGCCACCTGCCTCCTCCTGGCCAAATCCTGTTCTTCACTCTCCCTAATCCCTGTTTCCCTTACACATAGTCACATTTCTTTCCTGCTACATAAACCCCCAGTTTTAGTCAGTCAGGAAGATGGATCTGAGGCTGAACTCCCATCTCCTGGGCTACAGCTCCTGATGAAAGCCTTCTTTACTAGCAGTAACTGTTGTCTCAGTGATTTGCTTTCTGTGTGGTGAGCAGCAGGATCTAAACCAAATCCTGGCATTTTGGAAACAGTGAGAGAGGCCTGAGCAGACCCCTGCCCTAAGTGCAATCATGATCACCAGGGACCCACACCAGCCCCCAGGAGGTGAGTGTGGGTGAGAGGAAAAGAATCCTGAGGGACCCAGGCAGAATTCCTGCCACATCACAGAGAATCACTGCCACCCAGCCAATGCCCACCTTGAAGGACAGCTTGAAGATTCAACTCTTCTGTCTTCCTTTTCTGGACATCTTCAAATCTCCTTCACTGCAAGCTTATGATCCTAAGATTCCATCAAGATGTGCATTGTTTTACTATATTGCTTTTTAATTTACTCTGTGGGCTGTCTGGAGAAATGCAACCTCATTAGCATAACTTATTCCCTCCCTGCTGCTTTTTGAATCTGTTATTTCTGATAGCCAGGTACTGAGTCCCTTCAGCTGATGCCTAAACCCCTCACCCTCTCCCTCCGGGATTTTGCCAGGCCTGTGCTTTCAGTGCTATGCTTCCAGGTAGACTATGTCAACTCAAAGTCCAATGTACTTATGAAGTAGTTTTTGTGTTTTTTTCTTAATTTTAGGGGAAGTTTTTAAAAATATATATGTTTTTGTTTCATGGAGGTGACACCTTCTGTCTTTGTCTTGCAGCAGCCTTCCTCCTTCCTTCTGTGTGTACTGAAACCAGTGTTTGCTGCACAGCCTCTCAGCCACAGAGCCCATAGTCAGGTGCAGGCACTCACTCCATCACCCCAGTGGGCACCTCCATTTGCCCCTGCACTCCTAGCCCTCGAAACCACTGCCCTGCTCCCCTGCATGGTAGCGCCACCTTCCCCAAGATGGCACGTGGTGAGAACCTACGGCCTGTGCCCACTGAAGCTAGCTTCCTTCACTGGGTGTGTGGCCTGGGAGACCTGGTTCATTCTGAGAATATCTTTCCACTTCTGATTCGTACCCCCTGCATGGAAGCATCCACATTGGTTTGCACCTTCTCTTGCCCATGGACATTTTGTTTTCTTCCAGTTATTGGCAATGAGGAATAGGCCTAAACACTGATGTACAGGTTTATGTGTGTGCCCCCTTTAAGTTTTCTCTTGGAGGGAATTCCAGGAGTGGGTTTGCTGGATGATGTGGTAAGGATGTGGTTAACTTATAAGAAACTCTCAGACCACTTTCCAGTGGGATGGACCCTTCCCATTCTCACTGCAGTGTAGAAGGGTCCCAGTTTTTCTGCATCATCACTAGAACCTGGGTTGGCAGTTAGTTTTCATCTGTTCTTAGCCATTTTAATGGATTTGCAGAGGTACTGTTGATTAGCATTTCTCCAACATCTCTATGATGCTGAGTGTCTTTCAGGCAATCTGCCCTCCTTATATCTTCTTTGATGAGGCCTCCATTCAAATAATCACCCTCTCTTTTATACTGGAGTTTTTACTTTCTGTAAAAACTGGGGTTTTTATGTTGGGGTTTTTACTTTCATGTGATTAAGTTCTTCATATATTCTCCATAAAAGTATTTTGTGAAATGTAGGATTCACAGATATTTTTTTCTAGAATATATCTTGTACTTTCATTCTCTTCAAATTTTTATATTGCTTTATAGAGTCATAATTTTAAATTTATGACTAAATTTAATTTGTCAATATTTTCTTTAATGAATCATGCTTTTGGTGTCATGTCTAAGAACTTCTCGCCCAACCTGAGGCTGTACAGATTTTCCCCTATGTTTTTATCTAAAGGCTTTATAGTGTTATGTTATACACTTAGGCCTGTGACAAACTTCAAGTAATGTTTTGTATCAGCCATGGCCGTATCTTCCTTCATCTCTGACAGTATCATGGATGTTTGCTGCTCCCTGCGCCCTGTGTTCTTCCCGTCTTCTTGGTCTGCTCTTCCTGTGAGTTTCAGGGGATGTCTTAGTGCTGGCACTGTCCTGGCCATCTGCAGTCCTGTTGGCGTGTCCACATGGGGAAAGTTGGGACTGTAATGTTGACAGGATGCCCTGTGAGTTGGGGAGGTGCTGATGGGTGTTTCCATGTAGCAGAGAGAGGTGTTTGGTTTTCCAGATGGTTCAGACTTGGAAGAGGACAAACTTGAGAAATGCCACCAATGAGAGGCCCAGGCAGAGCAGGTCTCAGGCTGCCCTATGTGCGGGTGCCAAACATGGATGTGTCAGTCGCCACGCCAGGAGGGAACCCTCAACCCCAGACCTCTGGGTGTCTAAGGCCAAGTCTTGTTCGAGAGGTTCATTTGGCTGAGCCAACCATGGCAGAAATATATAAGGGAGATCCCGTGGTTACTCTGGCTAAATCCCCTGCTAATCCCACCTGACTCAGAGAGGGAGTCGAGTCTTCACCGCAGCCTGCAACCCCTGCCTGACTCAGCCTTCTCTTGGATCTGATTCTCCATGTCCCTCTACCCCTCTCTGTCTTCTCTCCCACCAGAGAGGAGTTCCAGCATGTACGTTCTGGTGGATTCAAACCCATCTTTGCCATACAGATAGTCTATCAAGAGTCCTCTTGAATAAGGAAAAGGCAGGCTGGGCATGGTGGCTCAAACCTGTAATCCCAGCACTTTGGATGGCTGAGGCAGGTGGATTACCTGAGGTCAGGAGATTGGGACCAGCCTGGACAGCATGGTGAAATCCGTCTCTAGTAAAAATACAAAAATTAGCCGAGTATTGTGGCACACATCTGTAATTCCAGGTATTCAGGAGGCTGATGCAGCAGAATCACTTGAACCCAGAAGGTGGAGGTTGAAATGAGCTGAGATCACGCCATGACACTCCAGCCTGGACGACAGAGCAAGACTCTGTCTCAAAAACATAATAATAGTTATAATAAAAGACAAAGTAAAAAATCCAAACAACTAAAGAGAAAGTGGGCAAAAGAGTTGAACAAGCCCTTCACAGAGGAGGAAAAGTGAAAGAATGGCCAATGAAAACATGAAGAGGATCTCAGCCTAACAGGGTGAGTTATCAGGTGACACCCACCAGACTGGCAAAAATCTCACAATCAATGCAAGTGTTGGGGAGAATGGAGAGCAACAGAAATGCTCAGCCACTGCTAAGAATGATTGTGATTTTTTTTGTTGTTATGTTTCCTTAAGAAAGTGTGTGTGTTGTGGGCTATGAGGAAAATTACATTTTTTACCTGGGATGAATTTTAAAAATCGAAAGCTACTGAACAGAAGAAACTGCACTGGTGTACAAAAGAAATGCCCAAGAACCTTTATAGAAACACAGTCTTAGGGGCTCCAACCTGGCCAAACAGGAAAATAAAGACATTTCTCACATTCCACTTATACCATGGGTGATCTCACAGCAATAAAAATGAATCATGTCACTGTGGACAGGTCTCAGAAAGAGAATGGAGGACAAAAACAGACATCAAGCAAATGCTCAGAGCCAATGCAGCAGAGGAATAGCCATACAGGAGAATTTCTTCACATTAGGAAAAGAGGAAGTCAAATTGCTTATATTTTCAGACAACATGATTGTATATTTAGAAGATCCAATCATCTCAGCCCAAAATCTCTTTAAACTGGAAAGCAACTATATCAAAGTCTCAGGATACAGAATCAAGATGCAAAAATCACAAGCATTTCTATACACCAGTAATAGACCAACAGAGAGCCAAACATGAGTGAACACCCATTCACAATTGCTACAAAGAGAATAAAATACCTAGGAATACAACTAACAAGGGATGTGAAGGATCTCTTCAAGGAGAACTACGAACCACTGCTCAAGGAAATAAGAGAGGACACAAACAGATGGAAAAACATTCCATGATGTTCATGGTTAAGAAGAATCAATATCATGAAAATGGCCACAGTGCCCAAAGTAATTTATAGATTCAATGTTATCCCCATCAAGCTATCATTGACTTTCTTCACAGAATTGTAAAAAAAAAAAACAAAAACAAAAAAACACCTTAAACTTCATATGGGACCAGAAAAAGAGCACTCATAACCAAGACAAACCTAAGCAAAAAAAGGAAGAAAAAAAGCTGGAGGCATCATGCTACCTGACTTCAAACTATACTACAAAAAGGCTACAGTAATCAAAACAACATGATATTGGTACCTAAACAGAGATATAGACCAATGGAACAGAACAAAGTCCTCAATAATAACACCACATATCTATAACCATGTGATCTTTGACAAACCTGACAAATACAAGCAATGGGAAAAGGATTCTTTATTTATTACATGAGAAAGCTGAAACTGGATAACTTTCTTACACCTTACAGGAAAATTAACTCCAGGTAGGTTAAGATTTAAACATAAGACCTAACACCATAAAAACTCTAGAAGAAAACCTAGGCAATATCATTCAGGACATAGGCATAGGCAAGGACTTCATGACTCAAACACCAAAAGCAATGGTAACAAAAGCCAAAATAGACAAATGGAATCTAATTAAACTTAGGAGCTTCTGCATAACAAAAGAAACTATCGTTACAGTCAACCTGAAACCAACAGAATGGAAAAAAATTTTTTGCAATCTATCCATCTGAGAAAGGGCTAATATCCAGAATCTATGGAAAACTTAAACAAATATACAAGAAAGAAACAACCCCATAAAAACGTGGGTCAAGGATATGAACAGACACTTCTCAAAAGAAGACATTTATGCAGTCAAGAAACATGAAAAAATGCTCATCATCACAGTCATTAGAGAAATGCAAATCAAACCACATTGAGATGCCATCTCATGCCAGTTAAAATGGCAGTCATTAAAAAATCAGGAGACAACAGATGCTGAAGAGGATGTGAAGAAAAAGGAACACTTTTACACTGTTGGTGGGAGTGTAAATTAATTCAACCATTGTGGAAGACAGTGTGGTGATTCTGCAAGGATATAGAACTAGAAATACCATTTGACACAGCAATCCCATAACTGGGTGTATACCCAAAGGACAGTAAATCATTCTACTATAAAGACACATGCAC
>CAUYQU010084507.1:0-40513 GCA_963574635.1 Cheracebus regulus | reverse complement strand
ACTGTACAGAAGCTCTGGAGTTTAATTAGATCCCATTTGTCTACTTTGGCTTTTGTTGCCGTTGCTTTTGGTGTTTTAGTCATGAAGTCCTTGCCTATACTTATGTCCTGAGTGGTATTGCCTAGGTTTTCTTCTAGAGTTTTTATGGTGTTAGGTCTTATGTTTAAATCTTTAATCCATCTGGAGTTAATTTTAGTGTCAGGAAGGGGTCCAGTTTCTGCTTTCTGCACATGGCTAGCCAGTTTTCCCAATATCATTTATTAAACAGGGAATCCTTTCCCCATTGCTTGTTTTCGTCAGGTTTGTCAAAGATCAGATGGTTGTAGATATGTGACGTTGCCTCTGAGGCCTCTGTTCTGTTCCATTGGTCTATCCATCATGATCAAGTAGGCTTTGCCCCAGGGATGCAAAGCTGGTTCAACATACGCAAGTCTATGTACATAATTTGCTACATAAACAGAACCAAAGACAAAAACCACTTGATTATCTCAATAGCTGCAGAGAAGGCCTTCGAAAAAATTCAACAGAACTTTATGCTAAAAACTCTCAATAAATCAGGTATTGATCGAATGTATCTCAAAATAGTAAAAGCTATTTATGACAAACCCACATCCAATATCATACTGAATGGGCAAAAACTGGAAGCATTCCCTTTGAAATCTGGCACTAGACAGATTTCTCTCACCATTCCTGTTCAACATAGTATTGGAAGTTCTAGCCAGCGCAATCAGGCAAGAAAAAGAAATAGAGGGTATTCAATTAGGAAAGGAGGAAGTCAAATTGTCTCTATTTGCAGACGATATGATTTTATATTTAGAAGACTCCATCGTCTCAGCCCAAAATCTCCTGAAACTGATAAGCAACTTCAGCAAAGTCTCAGGATACAAAATCAATGTGCAGAAATCACAAGCATTCCTATACACCAATAAGAGACTTAAAGAGAACAAAATCAAGAACGAACTCCCATTCACAATTGCTATAAAGAGAATAAAATATCTAGGAATACAACTAACAAAGGATGTAAAAGACCTCTTTAAGGAGAACTATGAACCACTGCTCAAGGAAATAAGAGAGGACACAAACAGATGGAAAAACATTCCATGCTCATGATTATGAAGAATCAATATTGTGAAAATGGCCATACTGCCCAAAGTAATGTATAGATTCAACGCTATCCCCAACAAGCTTCTAATGACCTTCTTCACAGAACTGGAGAAAACCACCTTAAACTGCATATGGAACCAAAAGAGAGCTCAAATAGCCAAGTCAATTCTAAGCAAAAAGAACAAAGCTGGAGGCATCACACTACCTGAGTTCAAACTATACTACAAGGCTACAGTCATCAAAACAGCATGGTACTGGTGCCAAAACAGAGAACTTTTTTTTTAAGGGTAGACAATAGGGATGGTTTATATGAAGGGATCCATGGTAAGATGCCATCTGGAGGGAGCTCAGCATCCCCAAGCTAGGGGACTGAGTTTCAGGCTCCTGAGCTGCAGGCAGCAGAAAGTTACCATGTTGATGATACCTGGATCTGAACGGCCTGTGCAGCTGAAGAAGGTTGAGAAACACTTGGCTAAATTTTCATTGTGATCCATGTAAGTAAAGTGATTTGTGCAGTGATGATCACACCTGGAAAAAGCAGTGCTGGGAAGATAGAGCCAAGAAAAATGCGAGCAGAAGGGCATAAGGCAGGAGCCTTATCCGGCACCCAGACCAGCTACTCACAGAGGCTTATTCTGCTGGAGTTAGAATGGCACCTGGGGTCAGTATTGCATTTTCTCAGAGCACTGAGGGAACTGGAACTGAAATGTGAGTCATCTGCTCGCTGCATGCACAGCCCAATTAACAAGAGCCAGGATTGGTACAAAGCAAAGGAATTTAATTCGAAGTCTGCCTGGGGAAGGGGCACAGTGTCCTGCCTTCAAACACATCGCTTCACCTTTGGAGCAGACCGCGGTCTTTTTTTTTTTTGAGACAGAGTCTAGGTCTGTTGCCAGGCGCCAGGCTGGAGTGCAGTGGTGCGACCTCGACTCACTGCAACCTCCGCCTCCAGGGTTCAAGCAATTCTTCTGCCTCAGCTTCCTGAGTAGGTGGGACTACAGGTGCACGTCACCATACCCAGCTAACTTTTTGTATTTTTAGTAGAGACGGGGTTTCAGCATGTTGGCCAGGATGGTCTCGTGATCCTCCGGCCTCGGCCTCCCAAAGTGCTGGGATTACAGGTGTGAGTCACTGCACCCGGCCAAATGTGGTCCCTTCACGCGCAGTGGAGGAGGTGAGCGAGGGCGGGGAGGCCCTCCTCGCTAGCTTGGTACCTTACCTACCGGGGAATTGAGTTGGCGCCTTCCTGGGCAGAACTAAGTCGTCAAAGTAGCCAAGCAGACATGCTTTTGACATGTCCTCTTGGTGGAGGAAAGTTCAGAGGCAACCCTGGAAGGTGAACGTTCCCCGGGGACCGCGCTTTGCTCTGCAAATGGATGTCACTCTCCAGGAGGGAGCCTCTTGGAGCACAGAGTTACATACAGTTGCTCTGGAGGGAATGTCTGGGGAGGGGGCAGTGAAAGGTTATGTTTACATTCCCAAAGGGCTAAGAAGCGGGATCAGGGAAAAGGTGGAAAGAAGAAAAAAAAGGGAAAATAATTTTTAAAAATGATCTCTTAGAAAAATGGGGGTTCCCAGTTACAGAGCCACCTGCGGGGTCGTGCACGGTGCACGGGGAGTTATGAAGACTGTCGCCACTTACTTTCTTTGCTAAGAACTTGCTGTCATCTTCCCGTCAGCAGCCAGGGCACTGGGGAAACTCCTTACCACCTCGCTGCCCAAGAACCTGACCTTATCCGAACATCAGCAAATCCAGCCTCCATTTTCGGAAGGACCACCTTGGCCTTTCCATGATCACAAGTGAAATAGTTAAATGACTAAAAGTTGTACTGAATTAAATGACTAAAAGTTGTACTTGTTAAGATCACAGCCAGATAATGCTTAAGTTGTAGGTAAAGAAACAAAATGCTACACGATTGCATGTAAAGTATGAAGGTGACAAATAGCAATTTTCTATGTATATTATCTGAGACCATGTTACTGGAAAATGGATGGTCCCAAAAGTAGAAATGAAAAGTTCACACGGGCAAGGATGGGAAGTAGGTTTAATGGAATTCTAAGGTCCGCTTGTACTAAGCAGGAAACAGAGTGAAGCAGTTACTATTTTCTTGCTGAACTAGTGAAAGGAAAAGGAGAAATCCATGTTAGAGAAGACTGAAACAGAATCCCATGAAGGTGTTTCTCAGTGCCATTCTCAGACCAACCACATTGTTGTGTTTCTTGAGCTGAGAAGCTGAAACACCAGAGAGGTCAGAATTCTGCTGAGAGGTACTGGAATGCTTGAGGTCTGGCTTACTGGAGTTGCACAAGTTCTGCTTGCGATGTCTTACGACTGTTTGCAGATAACAGCAGTCCTTCACCAGAGAATTAGCTTGTCACCACTGCCTACTGTCAACAGATGCTTTCCTGATCAGGCTGTTACTTTAGCCGCAGCCACTTTGCTCTCGCAAGCAGTGGCTTTCAAGGTTTCTGACCACAACCTTCTGAAAGAGATACACTTTACATCACGAAACATAAATACGGAAATGTATACTTTCAGTAAAAGAGCCACAAGACAATACTACTTCGGCCGATTCTTTGATATTTCCTTTTCTTTGTTATTCTATTCTATTCCATTCTATTTTAATTCTGGTCCCAACTCACCAATGTTTGCTCACGGCCAAGTTTCGGGCTGTATGTAATCTGCAGTAGGAACCACACTGCTTTAAGGTGTTTTTTTTTTGTTTTATTTTTTTTTTAAATTGAAGCAGAATCTGTTTATAAGCTTATTTCTTAGAGATAAAACAAAAAATTAAAATTAAAAAAAACAGAAATTAAATAAAATAAAAAGAATATAAAGCAATGATAGTTTCTGGTGAATCTTAACTGAATATTAAGTTACAGCTTAATGTTCAACTTATTAACCACCTGATGGATAGTCTACACTGAGATGGATATACGTCAGTTCAGATTAAAAATTTCTATTACTCTCTATTATTTCGGTCTGTGTTTATTCGTTGGTGCATTTACATACATAATATTTCTAATATGAAATTTCCTATTAATTCTAATTTTACTGCAGGAGGCAAGATACATTTTCGAATAAACAAACTCACTCTACATAAATATAACCAGAGATTTATTTTCAAAGAAGTTAATACTGGAAGGAATTATGATTTTTATCTTTAATTATGGAAACAAATTTTTGTAGAATACCTATGTTTGAGGCATAGGAAAACACTTCCTGATAATTTTTAAAAATCTATTTCAGTTTTTAACACCTACATATTTTTTTTCTACGTGCAAAACATCTACGGAAGAAATCGAAAGTTACGTGAATAATCCAGAAATTACATTCAGTCAATAATGTCGACTGAAGAAAAACTGTGATATGGATTGTGTTTTATGTTTGTTTTTCCTTTTATTGAATGTAAACAGTGATTTGGTCAAGTTGCTTGAATTTAATTTATGCTGAAATAACAGTGAGAGTCAAAACAAAGCTTGGTCCAAATTCTAGAGAGTGGGGGAATTCCCTATATGTAACCAGATGATTGAAAATTTACTCTCATATACAAAATAACCATTATGGTTTTGAAGAAATAGAAATTATAGGCTAATGAAGACAGAGACTTGGAAATTTACTAAAGAATCCAACAGTATTTATAGCTTACTTTTTAACTGAGTAAAAATGTGTCAAAATATTACATTCTAAATAAAAGTTTTCACTGAATTATTTCATTCACTAGCTTTGAGGCATGGTTAAAGTGAACTAGAGTTCAAAGAAAGGGAAGAAATAAGTTGTTTAAAGAATACAACAAATTTTTGATTAATTAAGTCATAGTTAAAAGGGAAAAAGAAAGACAGGTGACAATAAGATTAGGTTAGAATGGAAGAAAAAAAGGAGAAAAAGCCTAACTTCAGTATATAACTAGAAAGTAAGACCTGAGATGACATAATTCCACAGGTATCTTCTAGTTTAATTGTACATTTAATGAAATTCTATTTCTAATTTGATAAAAGATAATTCAAGGAAATTTGCATGTGATTATTAGATCACCTTAAGATTTTTCTCCAAATGTTATATTAGATATACATATATGATATATGCAAAAATATATATATATATATACATATAGTTCTCTCATCTTTGAGATATCTATGATTTTAATAGGTTTCTGAAGTCACTAGTTGTCTCCATTTTCTCTGCACTTAAAATGATGCAAAAAGTTTAAAAGAGAAGAATGGGTAAGAACTTCCATCTCTAAAAACACCTGCTTTTGCCAAGATCATGTTCTTCAAATATCCTGACTTAAGGCTCAAATCAAATGCCTGAGTTGTATTGACTCAAGTCAAATATCTATTTTTGGGTTTAAGTGCGTATTTTCAATGGCAAATTAGAGTTTATAAAATGGAACATGACAAAAGATAAATACAAAACCAAAGAGAAATTGACACCTTGATATTTTCAGTGAACTTTTTCAAAATTCAAAATTTAATATATATATATTATATATATAAAATATATATATCCATATAATATATAACAACATAATATTATCCATATATGTATCCATGTATTATATAAATATATATAAATAAATACATATATACATAAATGCAACATAAATATATAACCTCAGACTTCTAAAGCTGAAAATAACAATGGAATTAAATGTCAAAAATTGGAGCTTCTGGGCATCTTAGAATTTTGAAGTCTTTGATTATAGAAAATTTAGCAAGAACTTTAAAATATTTAAATGGTTTTACCATTGTATTCTGCTGGATTCTATTTTATGGTAATCAAATTTGTCAGAAGGTCAGAGACTCATAAATAGAGAACAGAGCATCAAAAAGCTCATTGACAAGCTAAATGCACATGCTGTCTCTTCTTTAAAAAATGAATATGGACGACAATAAACATTTTGCTTTTTTTTTCTGTAAGAGGCAGAATAAACTGTCATCTTTTCTCTTATGAATAGAAAACGTATGACAAAAATAGGAAACAAAAAATATAGAAATGTAGAAATCATGTCATCATATAGAAAACAGAAAATGTGTCATCTCATGTATTAAATTTATCTGTCTAATGATGTTGCAAAAGAAATAAGTTAGTCACTGAGTTTAACATTTTGATGTCTTATCTAATCATAACTACTGAGATATGAACCATATATATATTTTCTGTCTATCAAAGTGCATGGTCAAAGAAGAAAGCCTGATTGTATAATTTATAGTGAATTCTAATTTCATTGCCAAGAATAATACATTATAAGTTTCTTAGTCATTTTCACAATTTTAAGAGTTAAACTATTCCCAATCATTTTACTTATTTTTAAAGTTAATAAAGGAAACATGTAATATGTACAAAATTTGTAATAAAAACATGTAATAGGTACAAAAATTTCCCATGTAAAATTAGATTTAGAGAGTGTAAAAATTGATGTGTTAACTCTTCACCACTGTTCTGCCCTTACTCCTTCAAGTTCTACTGATTTCCCAGTAGGAATTCATAAAATAGAATAGCTTATTAGAATTATAGTTGATATGCAATCAAGTAAAATATTAACTTGACCACAGCACATCTTTATAAGGTTCAACCTTCCTCTATTAATATAGTTTTAACATAGTTTTATTATTAGTTATTAGTATGGTTTTTCATTTATTCAGATGTTATTTCTGTCTTCAGTGTGGTTTTATAATTTTCTTGATATAAATTCCAAGAACCTAAAATCGTTGCTTTATCACCTTTTGATGCTTTTGGACTGGTGACCTAGGTGAAATTCATTTTGAACTATATAGAAAAAGAGACATTTCTTATCAATAATTGTGACTGTCTGGGAGTTGACCCTGCTCACAAGCTAACAGTTTAGCCTGTTTCATTTTCATGACTGTTTCAAGATAGCAGAAGGCTTTTGGGTCAGACAAAGAACAGTTGATTACTCGCAGCAATAGCCAGTCACTTGACTCTAGCTCCCAGAAGGCTAAACACAAGGCATTGTGAAAAGGGCCAGGGGACACCTGCATGTGCAGTAGACTGTGTTACAGTACAAATTCAGCTATGGAAACCTCCTTTTCTTACCTTGAGTATTCAACATTCCTGCACTGCTTTAGAAGGAGGAGCTCTATTTCTCAAGACTGTAAACAAACCTGCTCTTCTTTTTGTAAGGAAATAGAACCTGTATCTTCCAAGGATCTGTGATATACTAATGTCCTAGAAGAGGTTTTCAGAATCAAGTGCAGTTATGGTCTCACGAGATGTTAAGAAATGTGAGTTGAAGTAAAATTTCCATGATATATCAAGCTATGGTGTAGTAAAACCTTTAGTTTGTAATTTCTATGTGTGAAAAGTATACTGATTTTTTCCTGTGTATAAATAAATTATTTTCTATGTATAAGTGAATTTTTGTGTTTTGGTCATTGCTAAATACCTAGTATGTATTGTAGTGCTTGACACATAGTAGACACTCAAATAATAAATATTTGATAAATACATGAATTAAACAAGTAATTCATGTTTTTTTCTTGGTTTCTACTTTTTTTTTTTTTTTTACCATATATATGTATATGTATGTGTGTGTATATAGAGAGAGAGTAAAAAAGAATTCCCTTTGAATTATCTATAAATTATGGGCAGGGAGGAGCTTTTCAGGAGGGCCACAGAGCAAGATCTCTTTCATGCCTTCATTATAAACACATACACACAAAAATATTTAAAAGTATAATCAGGACAATCAAAACTGGCATGAGTTATTATAACATCATTGTAACACCTGTGAAAGGAAATAAATCTTGGGGCTTCCAAATAACTAAGCTAAAGGGAAAAAGTCTAGCTCGAAACAGCTTAGGGCAAATATGCCACCCATTGTATTCAAAGTCACCCTTCTGCTCACTGATATAAATGCACATCTAATTGCCTTCTTTGCAGAGGCTAATAAGAAACTCAAAAAAATGCAGCCATTTGTCTCTTATCTACCTATGTCCTGGAAGCCTCTTCCTCCTAGATATTTCGTTATTTGGGTATTTTCCAATAAAAATATATTGTAGAAAAATATTTTCTAAAAATAAGTATGTCCTTTTTTAAAAAAAAGGTAAACAATTTATGTCTAATTCTAAGCTTATTTAAAGGTTATATATGAAACAAAATAAAAGAAACCAGGAAATAAGAGAGATGAAAAGAAAACTACAAAAATAAAGAGGGGTTTTTTTAGGTAAGGCCTTAGCAGAAATAATTTTATATAAGAAAGAATATCACATGGAAAACTTAGTACTAGAACAAAATTACTGGTTAAGAGGCACGTTCAGGACAAACCAGCAGGTACAGTTCGTTTAAGTCACAGTAAGAGGATTTATTTTAAAAATCTTTTTTTTTTTTTTTTAGACATAGTCTTGCACTGTTGCCCAGGCTGGACTGCAATGGCGTGATCTCAGCTCACTACAGCCTCCACCTCCCAGGCTCAAGCAGTTCTCCTGCCTCAGCCTCCTGAGTAGCTGGGATTACAGGCACCTGCCACCATGCCCAGCTAATATTTGTATTTTTAGTAGACACAGGGTTTCACCGTGTTGGCCAGGCTGGTCTCGAACTCCTGACCTCATGATCCACCTCCCTCAGCCTCCCAAAGTCTGGAATTACAGGCATGAGCCACTGTGCCTAGCCCTAAAAATTTTTTTTATATGATCGAGTTGTCTATAATTAAAGGGAAATTATAATGGTCTTTCTAGATATTGGGCTTGATGTAAAAGAAAACACTAATAGACTAAATACTTGGTTAGAACAGTAACATTTCCTTAAGGGGTTGATTTACTCTTAATAAATTATGAGATATTTTAATTTTTTTAATCCAAAGTTCAAATATTATTGCATCTTGCCAGTTTCAGTTTTCTCTCACCTTTCAAAGATTGCAAAATAGTAATGCCTTCCAACACATTTTCAGCTCATCTAAGTTTTTTTCCTCGAGTTCTGTTAGCTGTGGCCTGATGCTAAACAATGTTTTCTTAAAGGTCTAAACAAAATGTTTTCCTCCAACATAATATTCTGTGCAGTGCAGAAGGTCTTTTCTTTTGCTTTTTGATAACTGGCCTAATAGATTTTATGGTTTATCAAAACAATTCGTATGCTGCTAAGTTCTGGTTTGCTCAGCAAAAAAAACTGAGATTAAAAACACTTTTAAACATTAGGGTTATTACATTCGTTTATCTTTCTGCATGCGCTTTTAAAGTTCTTGTCACATTGAGTTATAGTGCTTTGACTCCTGGGTTTAAAAAGGACACCAAGTCCTTCTAAATCTTAAACAACTGACAGTGATTAAAGCCTCGTCTTCAGGCCCTGTAGAAGATGAAAATCAAAATAATCTGCATTCCTCAGACACAGAACCAGAAATTAAAGTTATTCAACTTCTCCAGGACCAGGGACTATCACGGAAGAAGTGGGCACCTAAGATTGTAAGGGCTGATTTTGAGAGATAAAATAAATTCAGTTTCTCTATAAATTAATCATTAATGTCAAACACACGTTGATGGAAAATCAGTATATGGACCCCTGTGTCAGATTAACAAGCTTTTCTTGAAGCATTAACTGACTCTTTGATAAAGGTTATAAAAGGCTTATGGAAATTATATCTTATGATCCAGATTAAAATTTAATAAAAAATGTTTATAACATTGTGAAAGTCAAATTTAATTGACTTCATGTTTTTATTAGGGTTGATTGTTTGGAAAGCTAAGTCTCCTCTCTCAAATAATGAAAGTTTTTGTCTTTTTTTTCTTTTGAAATCCTTGAGTTATCACATTGGCTAAATAAATGATTTATTGTACAATGACTTGTGATATCAAGTATTTTAAACCTTTGATATTTGACAGTTTCCAAAATGAAATTATAAACTATGTCTTTTTTTGATGTAATTAATCCTTAAGTTATTAGTTTCTCTAAAGTAAAAAAACTATCTGATTGGCTTATTTGGTATAAAAATTATATACGAAGCATTGTCAAATATGAAATGGTGTTTGATTTTTTGGGGGCTGTATTTGTATTAATATGTTATTGGTATGTGTTTCAAAATTATGGGAAGCTCCTGTAATTCTGATATGACTTAATGTACATTATCAGTAATAATTATAATTGTTATGTTAAATTATTGTGTGCCCCAAAGGTAACATATTTGCTTGTCAATGTATCTTTGACTATGGTTGCCCTAAAACTTTTTGTCATCTGCAGACAATTGTCTTACTTTGGTCCTCTTTGGAAGGTGATTTTATAATCAGCTATTAAACTCTAACAGGTGCTCTTGAAAGCAGGTTTGATAACTTTTGAGATTATTATATCTAAATAGAAGAAAAACTTTCGGGACTTATAGAGAGCTGAAATGTTCATGGACATCAAGCAGAACAGGATTTAACTGCATGCACTGAACTAACCAAAAACTAAAGTTATCTTTTTGACTTTTTGTTTAAAACATTGCTGGTGATTTGTTTTATTTTTTCAGAGTCAAGCAAGCTTTTCTATTGAGGTATTGGCAGCTTTTAACAATTTAGTATACTCCTAAGACCAAAATTTGGAGCATATTTTTTTCTCTCTATCTGATTTCTCCAGAATTTGGAAACTATTTGAGAGTATTCTTAACTTACGAAAATACAGTTATTTGCATAAGTGCAATAAGAATGTTTTTATTTGTAGTGGGAAATAATTGGAGAAACTGGTTATTTTACCAAGGCTTTGAATGGAATGGTGTGCTTTCCTTTAAGGAATCAAACTTGACTTATGGAGCCAAAAAAAATCCCTAGGGAAAATTTGCCTTATACCTTGTCTACACAGTCTCTGTACAGGGTTCCTGACCTGTGGTAAGTAAAAAATGTCACTTTGACAGGCCTAGAACCCCAAGTTTATCTTGGGACTTCAAGAGGAGAGTAATTCACTCAATTCATACATACTTGGTGATACAAACCCATGTCTGGGCTTGGCTTTAAAAATGTCTTATCTGAGTTTCCTTCTATGGAACAAAGTTCCAACAAAGCCAATTTAAAAGCCTATGTGAAAAAAAAATTCTTGCTGTACTGTATACAAATAATAAGGCCAAGTATAATAAAGCCAATCAGTCCTACCATGTTTTGTCTTCAGTAAAAATGAGAAGCTGGAGATGAAAAAATTATGTTTCAAAAACTATAGTACACCTGTTGTTAGATTCAAGTCTTACCTACTATTTTTCAATTTTTATTATTTTCCACAATTTAGACTGAATTCTAATTTTTCTTGGCTATAAGTCTTCAAGATAATGCTGTCAATTTTTTTTTAACTTCTTTTTTTCCCCTGTTTTTCTTAATTTGTAGTCACTGAAAACTAAGCTGTGCTGTCATAATGCCCTGCGAGCTGAGTCCAGACAACTTAAACTTCAGAAAAAAATAACATACATAAGCCACTTTCATACTTGCCTACTGATGTACGGACTTCAGAGTAATATGGTGTATATCAATTTTTCAGAATTGTTCTTTTGTTTTTTGTTGTTTTTCTCCCTTCCTTCCCCTATTTTCTCTTCGCAAGACATGAGATTTCACAACCTGCTAATAACTTGCGACCTGTCTAGGAATAAACCATCCTAGCCATGAGAGAGCAGATGAAAACTGAAACCAGTCTCATTTTCTTCTAAAATACTTTCTCCAAAAGATTTTTTAAAAAAGAAGAGAAATGTGAAAGTAACATAAATCTTTGGGCCCTCAAATCACTAAGCTAAAGGGAAAAATCAAGCTGGGAATGGCTTAGGGCAAACATGCTCCCATTCTATTCAGTCACCCCTCTGCTCACTGAGATAAATGCATATCTGATTGCCTCCTTTGGATAAGCTAATCAGAAACTCAAAAGAATGCAGCCATTTGTCTCTTATCTATTTATGACCCAGAAGCCTCTTTCCCACTTGAGTCATCTCTCCTTTGCTTCTAGTTGTCCTGCCTTTCGAGACCAAACCATTGCTCATCTGACACATGTTAATTGATGTCTTATGTCTTCCTAAAATATATAAAACAAAATTGTGCTCTGGCCACCTTGGGCACATGTCGTCAAGATCTTCTGAGGCTGTGTTCATGACCATGTGTCCTCAACCTTGTCAAAATAAACTTTCTAAATTAACTGAGACCTATCTCAGATATTTAGGATTCACATACCTTAATTTCATAGACAGTAATTAATGAATAAAACGAATTTTGTCAAACAAAAAAATTTATTGTCTCATTTTCTTACCAGAACTTGAAGATTTTTACCTTTAGGGTAATTTTAAAACATCAGATCATGTGATTCATGATCTAACTTTCCATGCCAGTTTGGTAGTCTATGATATAATTTCACTTAACTACTTTCCACTCCTCAAGTGTGACACATGTTCTCTCTCTCCGTGCCCTCTGTGTCTTGTTCCTGATCAGTTTGTACACCTCTGCACCTAATGGTTCATATCTTTATGTAATTTGCCTCTCAAAGAATATTACATGTTAATTCTTCTAGGAAATCTTCCTTGAATACCCATCAAAATGAGTCAAGGGTCCTTACAATGAGCTTAGCTAGCAATCTATATATTTGGTAATCACAGAACTCATAATACCAAAATTATTGATGTTTGTCCATATCCTTTCTGGAGTATGTATCAGTTGGTATCTTTAGCATTTATTTTAATGCTTAGAGGATTGGAAATGGTCAATATGGAAGAAATAACCTCCTGAGTGCGCTTGGTAATAGCAGTAATATGCATTAACCTTTGAGAGACCCTGTATGCTTATTCATTGTGATGTCTCTCACTCCAAGAACTTTTGACTTGGATTGGGTATTGGGAGTTCATAATTGTTTTTTTTTTTTCCTTATGAGTCTGATGCTTTAAAAGCAGCTACCTACCATTTACTTATCACGATTGGAATAATTTTAAGTGCAAAATTCCATGAAAGCTGTAAACTGAATAAGAGTTGGTCTCCTCAAATGGGACTGATGATTAGGGAGGTAGATCTCTACAAGAAAAAAAGGCACAGAAATGGGTGAGAAGTACAGTAAGGGTAGATAAATTCTTTGACCGTTTTATTCATATAGCAGTATAAAACATCTGTATGATACCATTAGAATGAGCAGTAATTCTGTTAAAAAAAAGACAAAATGAAAATTGTAAAGATGATACAAAACTTAGATATTTAATTTGAACTTAAAAACATGATTGGGAATTTTTTCTTTAATTTTTACTTTAAGGTCATGGATTTTTTTCTGACTATGGACCTGCTGAGAAAAGTTCTGTGTTATTTTATGACATAAATTATAGCTAATGTATTACTCAAAATATTGCTTAATGAGAACCTAAAAGCACTTATAGGAATTTGGATGAAGAACAAATTTCTTCACACTTTTTATGATTCCTTATTGACACCTCCTCCCAACTAATTCTTCAGTCTGGCCAATAGAAATTTGATCACAAATATGTTTGTTTCACCTTTATAGTCTTTACAAAGCACTTAATCTAGTCGTAAATACAACTGTTCACATGCATATCTTATCAATTTATATAGTACTTAGTTATAACATTACAATAATACACTGCAAAATCAGGTTTGGGAACACATCCACTTATATTAACAATGCCCTGATGTTCATTCAATAATTTTGCATTTCAACCTCAATAGGTGAAGAGGGGAGAGGGAGAGAAAGAAAGAAACACTAAATGTGTTCTTATAAGCAAAATCAGCTGTTACATCAAGATGATTCTTAAAACCACTTCTTTCAGTGATACAATTGCAAAAAGATTATAATGTCCAGTCAATTGCATTGGCCTAATCTAGAGTATAAGTGTTTGGCTTCTTTGAATTTGTGTTTATATATACATTGTTTTTTTTAGTTAGTGTATGTTGAGAATAATTAGAGGGTTACCATAATACTTACTTTAATAATATTCTGATATACAATATCTCTTTTTTCTATATTAAGCTTATTAAATTTGTGCCCTAGGTACTTAAAAATGTGACTCATATTCCACATAGCAAACATACAATATGGATATGAATACCCTTATTCTGCAGGTGAGAAAAATGACGACAATTTTGTCAAGTAACTTAAGTGGATCCATAGGTAGCTGTTTCTCAGTACTGTTTTCAATCTAAGTTGTATGCTCTGCATTTTTGGCTCAATACTACCACCTCCTGAAAAGACTTTTCAGCAGAATTTAGAGAAAAACAAATCAAACCATCAGAAAACATCAAAGTAAATACATTAAATAAGATTCTATTGGAATTAGTGGGGGACACTGTGGAGACTTCCACTTTTGCCCCTGAAGATTAGCAACTACAGAAATTGCTTTCTGAGAGTGAATGACTAGAAACCTGGAGAAAAGGATCTGAAGCAACAGTTTTAGATAACTCAACAGTACAAGACTAAAACACCTGAGGGGAGAAGAAAACAAATGAGATAGACTTTTGTCTGGAGGAATTTTCTACAGCAAAGTGAAGGGAACCTGAACTAAAGGCCAGCAGTGGATTGGACAAGTTCAGTATTTCAGGAGGCTGAGGTATCCAGAATTTGAAAAGTAAAGTACTTTGCTAGAAGAAGATACATACAGAGACCTTTCAAGATCTTCAGAAGAGATTTTTCCAGTTTTGCTTGTTTCATTTTGTTGCAAAATACTGTTGTCTGCAGATATAGAGGAAATTCCATGAGATTGGGGGGAAAACAGCAGTAGGCAAAATAATTCTACAGCAACTGCATTAGGAATCTTCATGTTCAATCTACCAAAATGTAGAGACCTCATAATATATAGGGTTTGTGTAAAATCCAGAAAAGACACACATCTTAGTAGAAGAGTTAAATTAGCTAACTGTGCTAAATTAGCACAAGAATACAGATATTCTAGATCCAACCTAACAAAGCTCAACAGGATAAAGTAGGATAAAACTGATCCATAAAGTTCCTATCTGTGTGACTAAACAAAACCTAAGACTCTTTAAAAAAAATAAAAATTAGCACAAATAACATAAAATCCACAATGTCTACCACCCAGTAAAAAATTACCAGGCATGCAAAGTAACAACAACATTTGGCTTATAACCAGGAAAAAAATAAACCCATAGGAATGTATGCAGAAATAAGGAAGATGATCAAATTAGTAAAAAGGAATTTCAAAAGATTATTATAAATCTTATGATTATGCTCAGTGATGTGAATGACAAACATAATATGGAGAAAAATCAAAGATATAAAAAGACTAAAATTGAACTTCTAGAAATAAAAACATATCAAAAATGACAATTACATTGGATTATATAAAAAGCATCTAACCCAGCAGAAGATCATCCAACTTGAAAGCCTGCCAATCAAAATTATTCAAAATGAAGCAAAGAGTTCAAAGAAAACCAGATTCAACAGAAAAGAACAATCTTTCATTTAGGTTTTAAGACAATATTAAGTGGTCTAACACATTTGCAACTTGAGTTCTAATAAATAAGGTCAAGGGAGAAAAATATGTAAAAATGTATGCCCCCAATTTTGTAAATTTATTTGTTTAAATAAAAACAAATTGAGCATATAAACACAAAATATCTGAAAACCAATAATATAGATAATTTAAAAGTAAACCAGAAAAAAACACATTATATACAGAGTAATAAAAATAAATGTGGCAGAAAATTATTACTAGAGATCACATCAACCAGAAGTAAATTGCATAGCCTCTTTAATGTGCTAAAAAATGTTGGCTATAAATTTTATATTCAGTGAAAATATCTTTTATAAATAAAGGTGAAATAAGATTTTTCCTCATCAAAAAAAGAAGTTTTTTTCAACACATATGCACTGCAAATAATGTCAAAGTTGATTCCTCTTGCAGAAAGAATAACAGGTTGACATTTTTACCTATGCAAAGGAATAAAGAGCACCAAGATGAGAAAAGTGTGAGTAAATATAAAAGACCCTGTTCTTCATTTTTAGCATCTTTATTTTTTTATTGTACTTTAAGTTCTGGGGTACATGTGCGGATCTTGCAGGATTGTTGCATAGGTACACACACCATGGTGGTTTGCTGTCTCCATCCCCCGTCACCTAAATTAGGCATTTCTCCCAATGTTATCCCTCCCCAACCTCCCTACTCCCCACTGTCCCTCTCCTACCCCCCACCAACAGACCCCAGTGTGTGATGTTCCGCTGCGTGTTCATGTGTTCTCATTGTTCAACACCTGCCTATAAATAGGAACATGCAATGTTTGGTTTTCTGTTTTGTGTCAGTTTGCTGAGAATGATGATTTCCAGATTCATCCATGTCCCCACAAAGGACATGAACTCATCCTTTTTTTATGGCTGCATAGTATACCATGGTGTATATGTGCCACATTTCCTTTGTCAAGTCTATCATCAATGGGCATTTGGGTTTGTTCCAGGTCTTTGCTATTGTAAACAGTGCCACAATGAACATACCTGTGCATGTGTCTTTATAACAGAATGATTTATAATCCTTTGGGTATATACCCAGTAATGGGATTGCTGGGTCCAATGGTATTTCTATTTCTAGCTCCTTGAGGAATCGCCACAGTGTCTTCCACAATGGTTGAACTAATTTACACTCCCACCAACAGTGTAAAAGTGTTCCTATTTCTCCACATTCTCTCCAGCATCTGTTGTCTCCAGATTTTTAAATGATTGCCATTCTAACTGGCATGTGATGGTATCTCAATGTGGTTTTAATTTACATTTCTCTACTGACCAGTGATGATGAGCATTTTTTCGGCCTCATAAATGTCCTCTTTTGAAAAGTGTCTGTTCATATCTTTTGCTTACTTTTGAATGGGTTTGTTTTTCTCTTGTAAATCTGTTTTAGTTCTTTGTAGATTTTGGATATTAGCCCTTTGTCGGATGAGTAGATTGCAAACATTTTTCCCCATTCTGTTGGTTGCCGGTTTACTCTGATGATTGTTTCTTTTGCTGTGCAGAAACTCTTGTTTCATTACACCCCATTTGTTTGTTTTTAAAAAGAAAATTGAGACTTCCAGTTCTGTATAAGAAATTTGAAAGTAATGAGGAGAAGAAAAGGAAAACTCAGGTAAACAGTTAAGGATGGCTCTTGGAGAGGCAGCCTGCCTGAAAAATCACAGTTACAGGCAGAAATAGAGCAGCCTGGGGAAAACTCAGGCTTCACCTGCACAGACAATCATGCAGGGTCCAGCACAGAAACCTTTTATTCTTTGTGTGATTAGCCAGCTCCCAGGGAAAAATTTCCCTTTCTTTTCAGACATGTACCTGGTGAGTTCCATGGGAACTTGCATAGAGAGGAGAGGGGCTTCCCTAAAACAAACCCACTTTATACAAACAAGAGAAACAGTGCTTTGTGCCTGCCTACAGACGTACCCACAACTACGTAGATAAGGGGGAGCTGTGCAGACAGCCTTCAGATAAAGAAAAGTTACTCAAATAGCTACAGAGCTGAGAGGAGTTTCTTATAAAAGCTTTTGGATTCAACTGTAAAAACAGAAAACCACTTGGGCTCCCCTCTCCCCTGTGGAGAGCTTTCTTTTTCCGTTCATTAAACTTTCACTCCAACTTCACTGTTTGCACTCATGCTCCTTAATTTTCTCAGTCATGAGACGATGAAGTCAGATAACACCTTAGACAATGGGTTAGGACAAAACTTCCGTTTGAAACAGACAATGAGATGCAGAAGGGCACTGGGCTCCTGTCTTTCCAGGGCATGGAGAAGTTGGGCTCAGCTGTGTGCAACTTCTTCACTAAAGGGCTCTGTGAGAAAGGGAAACTGTCCTTTTGCAGTATGACCAAGGGGAGAAAATGGTGGTATATAAGCACCAGCTCTGGGGGCTGTGCAAGAAGGGTGACCACTGCAAGTTCCTGCACCAGTATGACCTCACCAGGATGCCCAAGTGCTACTTCTACTGCAAGTTTGGTCCTCTGTGTAAATACCACCATTTCCTCAGAATAATGTGTCTCAACTATTTAGTTGGCTTCTTCCCCAAGGGACTCAAGTGCTAATTTGCTCATCCCAAGATGAATCTTTTATTCAACCTGAGTTACACGAAGTAATGTCCACTGGTGCGGCCTTTGCTGTTCCAGAGCTTTAAGTGATAGCCAGATTAACACCATTCATGCCAGCACTGCAGCTCTTTGGATAAACAGAGATAAATGTAGGGATCCGAGAGGCCACTTCCAATGACTGTTGCTGTCTCTTGCTTGTACAGATCATTGTTATAGTTTTGTTTTATAAGTTTAGAAATGGAGTATTAAGCACATAAAAAGAGGATGCTTTGTCCTAACACCTAGTAAAAAGCTAAACTGAAAAATCAGCTTTTCTCAGATTTATTACAGAAGTGAAGTCACGGGTAAAATGACTGCTCCCAAATTGGAGAGACAAAAAGGCAGATACAAGAATCACAATGTACCAGAGCAGAAACTCAAGAGCAAGAACTCTTTGGGAATCAGTGGTGGGGCAGAAAAATCTAAACTGTAATTGACAAATTTCTGTAAAGTAGATGTGGACAAGTGTGAGAATTAAAATCCCCAGGAGGACTCAGTCACAGAGAAGCAGCCATACAATTACATCTTGTATCTCCAGGAATTTCACCAGGATCTGGCATTGAAGATTGGAGAAAAATCCCCTTGTACTTCCACCAGGGGCAGGGGAAAAGGAACCAGTTTGAAACAGGAAACAGAGCAGGGCATTCTGTTTTTGAGAGAAAAAGATTTTCCCTCAAGAGAAGCTAACAGAGCCAAACCTGCTGGGATATTTTTCTTAGAGCCTAAGTGACCTGGGTGAGGGGAGAGTCCCAGCTCCAGCTGCTTGTTTTCCTGTTCTGCTTAAGAAGGGGAGGGTGGCCGAGCACAGTGGCTTATGCCTGTAATCCCAGCATTTTTGGAGGTTGAGGTAGGCAGATGACAAGGTCAGGAGTTCAAGACCAGCCTGGCCAACATGGTGAAATCTTGTCTCTACTAAAAATTAAAAAATTAGGTGGGCGTGTTTTCACAAGTCTGCAATCCCAGCTACTCGGGAGACTGAGGCAGGAGAATCGCTTGAACCCAGGAGGTGGGGGTTGTAGTGAGCTGAGATGGTGTCACTGTGCTCCAGCAGCCAGGGTGACACAGCAAGACTCTGTCTCAGGAAAAAGAAAGAAGAAGAAGAAAAAGAAAGAGAATGAGGAGAAGGAGAAGAGGAGAAGGGCACAAGACGAGAAGCACTGAGGTTTTCCAGAGGCATAGACTCATTAAAGACAGAGTAATCACAGGGCTGGAGAGTACTTAAAGGCTCACCATAAAGTGCTGCATTCAAAACAGTGTGGTATTTCTGTAAGGATAAAATGTAGAAGAAAAGAATAGAGATTTCAGAAACATACTTGTATGTACTTGTTTTTCAAAATGTTGCCAGGTAATTAACAGGAAAGAGTAGTCTTTTCAAGAAATGATGCAGGGACATTGGAATATTTATATAAAAAAGAATCAAATTCAACTCATTTCATACCATTTAAAAATTAAATTTACATGAATTATTAAATTTATGAGCTAAAGCTCAATAATTCCTAGAAGAAACCATGACCTTGATTTGTAAGCATTTCTTAGATAGGACACAAAAAGAACAAATTATAACAGAAAATTGAAAAATTGAATTTAGTGAAAATGGGAAAAAATTTTAAATGAACTTTTAGAAAAGGTAAACTACCACTAGTTCAAAGAAACTATTGCACAGCAGGTATCTGACAAAGGTCTGTATCCAGAAACATAATATATCTTGACTAGAAGAAGGTAATCCACTCAATTAAGAAATGAGGAAAATGTTTGACACTTCACTAAGAAACATGTATAAATGGCAAAGAAACACAAGAAAAGATGTACAGTATCATTAATCATTAGGGAAACACACATTAAAACCACCATTGTAACCACTACACATGTAGAAAGTTTAAACCTTTAACAACTGACAAACCCAAACCTATGATACCATTCTCAGACATTGGTGAGAAATTAGAAGCATTCAGCCACTTTGGAAAACAGTATATATCATGCTTTACAGAAAGAAATGTTATAGAAATGAGCAGAGGCACTAGTGTCCCTTTATGACCTATTTCCAAAGTGCCAATTAGTAAAATTATTCTCTAGTTCTACCTGGAAATCTACTTCTATAATTTAACTTGTAAGTCTAATATATGATATCTTTCAGAAACGCCTATGTTAACTTTATTAAGTCTTGGTCTACACAATCTTATTTTTATTTATTCTTTATTTTTACTTATTTTGTAATGAGAGCCAAGAGAATGGGATATTTCTTCTTTTATAAGAACATGAAGTTTACTTTTCATTTAAAACAGTTCTATTGGCACCTTGTCATACAAAATTTTACATGGAATTACATATTCTAAGAACAGTTATCTTAGAATGTGTAATTTCTTTTTCTTTAGTTCTTTATGTTTATTCTACTGTGAAACATATGAAGGTGTATTTCATATGTGATTATGAGATTACAGTCAATTATATTTCTAAAAGTGAAGAAATCTTTGTGTTTTTATTTTAAAATAACACTAGAAACTATTTAAAATACTATCTTTTTAAATTCCCAATTATGTTTCATAACACCTTATTTTTATTTCACTTTTTACTTTTGTGTCTTTTTCCTTCCATCCTTCCTTTCCTTCTCTCTTTTCTTGTTTGGATTATTTTTAACCGGTGCCTCAGCTGCTGCTATGTACATAGAACCATTAAAATTATAAGCAGAGAATGCTTTTTGGTTCCCAGAAGGCTTAGACTAAAGAGTTAAAAGTTACTCATTATCATATAAAGTTCCTCAGTATGTCACTTTATAATGAGAGCAGACTCCGTATTATAATATAAACCTCACTGTTTCTGTATTCTTCACAACAAACAACCAAAGACCCTTTACAAAGTTTCATATATTTTAAAACATTCAACATAGTTTTATTTCATGTCCTTTTTATTTTATAAAGAGGCTTTCATAGTCACATGAAGAGGACTTTGGGTATAATATACCTGAACTGTACCACTCTGCCCTTGCTGTTCTTCTGCAAGGCAAATCTGAGGAATTTTTTTATTGTTCATTTTTCCAAGAATTCCTACAAACTGCTGTCTTTACTGCCTACAAAGTAGAGGAATTTTTAAAAGTCAGAGAACTCTCTTTCCACTGATATGGCCAAATATTCACAATTTTTAGGTTAATTCTCTACTTTTTAACCCAGATGAATACATTTTGGATTCGATTTTACAAGATGAGCAATTAAAAATAAATCACACCTCTATGTATCACAATCAAGCATGGACACAAAACCATGCTTGCACTCAGTTTTCTCAGAAGAAACTACATTACTCTTTTCTTTCTTCTTATTTGGTTAATTTTATAAAGAATGAAACACTGTGTTACAAGAGGGGAAAAAAGTCTTCACTATGTTTTTCAACTTTGCAAATTCATAAATAAATGGGTACAATTTCTTACTAAGTTTCGCATTTTCAGCCTAGGCAGAGACATCCTTGTAGATATACTATTTATCTCCAGAACAGAGAAACCAGCAATGAGAGCTTTAAGCCTAGCAAAAGTCAGAGACAACCAATAAGGAACTTATGGCACAACTTAAAGATAGACCAAGCTAAGACGAGAGCAAGGACTTTATTTAATATGGATAATCCAGGAAGAAATCGAAAGAATAATGACTTCAAAAATATTCAAACAAATGTAAATTTCTCCTCCCCCTAATTCTTATAAAAAGCAAAGAGAAAACATCAAAACCAATTGAGAAACTCCAAGTAGATGCAAGCATTTCAAAATTAATACAGAAAAGGTTAAGTTTATAAAATGAGTAAATTTTGATAGATATATTCACATAATGAATCAGAATTATTTTCACCCCATACATGTTCTTTATCAAGAGAAAGAAGGGATGTAAAGAATATGAACATAAAAATAACCATTTTCTGTTTTAAGTGAGAGCATTCTGTGACCCACTAGAATTAGAAAACTGACATTAGAATTAGTGACAATTAGAAGGGAAAAGGAAGAAAGGGAAAGAATGGCATCTTTTACTTACTCGTGATAAAAGCAACAGGAAGGAGGTTGGCGTCAGGGCATATAGGTTTGGACGTAACCGGATTCTCACTGCTATAATTATCTACTGCGTCTGATTTTGATCCTGTTTACTGTGTGATACTTGATATCATAATGAACTGTTGATTGTGTTTATGAACATTTGCAAGGTGCTCATTTGCTCCTATTTTTCAGTTAGAAATGTTGTTTTGTGTACCAAAAATGGCCTGACTAGCTGAAAATAATTCTATATAATTTCAATTTAATAGAGATACATTTTACCTAAATTCAATTTTACGCAGTTTTGTTACAACTTGCAAAACCACAGAAAAAAGGAAAATAAAGACATATTATGTACATAATTCCCTTCAACCACTTCCCCTGCTTGTACATTTGGTACCAGAAACAATTTTATGATTTGTGATTAGCAATAGCATTTTCAAAAAATGGTAATTTTTTCCCCAAAATTACCAATACTTTTTTATTCTAAAAGCCATGACAACTTTTCAAAGAATATATTAAATTTCTAGTATGTTCTTAATACAAATATATTAAAAAGTAAAAGTGAATTTGTGCTCAAAAAATTTCTGGCAGAATCTCTCTTAAGAAAATCCCTAGCTGGATAGAATAGGCACCCTCCCATAATTCACTATTATTAAGAAACTCTTAGTAAGCAATTAGTACCCTAGATGGATCTGTCAATCAACAACATTTACTGAACATCATTGTGCAGTAAAAAGGTTATGCAGTCGGAGAAATGTTAAGAATTATTTACAATTTATCCATGACAAAGAATAATAAAATTAGCAATGATTCATCATTACTTATGTGCCTGGCCATTAAAAGCATAGACTGGGTGTGGTGGCTCACGCCTGTAATCCCAGCCGATGCGGGTGGACCACAAGGTCAAGAGATCAAGACCATCCTGGCCAACATGGTGAAACCCTGTCTCTACTAAAATTACACAAATTACCTGGGCATGGTGGCATACACCTGTTATCTCAGCTACTCGAGAGGCTGAGGCAGAAGAATGGCTTGAACCCTGGAGGAGGAGGTTGCAGTGAGCCGAGATTGGGCAACTGCACTCCAGCCTTGGGACAAAATGAGACTCCATCTCAAATAAACAAAAAAACCAAAAAAGAAAATATTAATAATTTCATTTCTTCCCAAAATTTTGCCCATTTTATCAATTTCCTGATTGTGTTTTCAGCTGATTTTATTTACTGATATGTAAGATTTAAGGGGTGTGTGTGTGTGTATCACAGGTACTGAGTACATAGCCCAATGACTATATTTTAGTTATTGATATCTGTATAAAATTTCTGCAGAACGTTATGGCTTCAAATAACTGGCACTTGCTATCTTCAAGTTTCTGCAGGACAGGGGTTCGCGTCTCCAAGCCAGGTATTAATAGTTCTAGCTCAGGGTGTCTTGTGGCTGCAGGTAGAATGCTGGCATGGGCCACAGTCATATGAAGGCTCTACTGAGGCTGGAGCATCCCCTTCTGGAATTCTCATGGCTGTAAAATGAAGAATTCACTTCCTTGCTGTTACCTTGCTGTGTGAACCTCTCCACAAGGTTATTTTAGTGTCCTCACTACATGGCTTTCCCCAGAGTGGACAAACTCTCAAAAGAGGACAAGTGAAGGGGAAACCCCTTATGGCCCAGTCCCTGTAGCTGCCCACTGTCCTTTCCACTTACCCATTGCAATCGAGCCACGGCATGCCACCGACATTCAAGGGGCAGGGACTTCGGTGCTAACTCTCCAAGAAGAAGGTGTCAAAGTATTTGTGGACATATTCATAAACCTTTAAAATAACTTTTTACATACATACCCGTGCTGGTATAACCTAGCACTTATGCTAATAAAGTGTTATGTGCATTCATTTGGTTAGTGTCTGGGTAGAATATATTTTTTGTATAATTGCTTCAATCCATCTGTGTCCATATATTTATGTTTCTTATAAATGGTGCATAGTTGGATCCTATATTGTATCCTGTCATACAGCTTTTGTCTTCAACTAGAATGTTTTCGCCCCTTATATAATTTTTTCTTTTTTTCTTTTTGCTTTTGTTTTTGTGAGACGGAGTCTCACTCGATCTCAGCTCACTGCAACCTCCGCCTCGCGAGTTCAAGTGATTCTCCTGTCTCAGCCTCCTGAGTAGCTGGGACTACAGGCACATGCCACCATGCCTGGCTAATTTTTGTATTTTTAGTGGAGATGGGGTTTCACCATGTTGGTCAGGCTGGTCTCAAACTCCTAACCTCAAATGATCCGCCAGCCTCAACCTCCCAAAGTGCTGGGATTACAGGCATAAGCCACCGCACCTGGCCTTTCATAGTATATATTTTATACTCTATACTATATAGTATATATTATAATACTAATACTTTTGTTAATGTTGTTAAAAACATAATACGAATAATATTATTCCTTTCCAAAATTTTGCCGCTTTTATCAATTTCCTGATTCTGTTTTCAGCGGATTTTATTTACTGATCTGTAAGATTTAAGGGGTTTGTGTGTGTGTGTGTGTGTGTGTGTGTGTGTGTGTGTCACAGTTATTGAGTGCATAGCCCAATGTCTATGTAGTAGATACTGCTACTTGCGGAACCGGGCTACCCCACAGGCACTGTGGCCAGAGCAGCCCAATCCTTAGACTTTATGCCCTTGCTGATAGAGTAGGATTTAAATAAAGAATGTTTCTGTTTCTTATCTATTTGCACTATATAATTGTTATTTTATTCTACTGATGTTGCCTTCTTTTGAATTACTCCACTTTTCAATCTTCCATTTTATCCCTTCTATTAGTTTTTTATATTATAATTCTTGTGGCTGCTCTTTACCACATGATCCTCCAACTTAATAATTGGGTGTACTCTAAATTAGTATAATAGTTTTAGCAATTGTTCAAAATGGATGTAGCCTGCAGCATTTTAACTTCACTTACAGTCAATATTCTTTTCAAGTTGCCTACACAGTTGTCCTTTCTGTTGTTCTTCCTTCATCGCTAGGGTTCTGTCCCTCTTTCTCTAATCACTTTTCATCTGCGCAGCGTATTTACTGGTAATCCAGATCTGATGGTAAACTTTAAATTTTCTCAATTTGTAATTTCTTTAAAAATGTCATCGTTTGTCCTTCATTTTTGATGGTTATTTTAGCAAGATTTAGACTTTCAATTTGACAATATGTTTTTCTCCTGCACATTACAGATACCATTTGTTTTCTGGTTTATTGAATTTGCTCAGGGCAGCCACGGATTTTAACACGCTCCTTGAAAGATGATGTGCCTCTTTCTTATGGATGTCTTCACAATTTTTCTCTTTAATTTTAAGTTATAGTAGTTTGACTGTGACATACTTGTGTGTGGCTTTATTTGTATTTATCTTTCTTGGGAGTTGCTGAGCTTCATTAATGCATGTATTTTATCAGTTTCAAGGCTTTTATCTCTGCAAATATTGCTACCGCTTCATTCTCTTGGCCTTCATCTTTAGAACTTCATTGCACACATATCAAACATTCTGACCACATTCTATATGTCTGTTTTCTTTGCTTTCTTCTTTTCACTTTTTTCCTCTGTATTTTGATATTTTCTATTGACCTACTGTAGAGTTTATCAATATTGTCTTCTGTTGTGTTCAGTCCTCTGTTAAACCATCCAATGAGTCTTTATATCAATTAATTCATGTATTGAATGAACATTATTGCATCTTTTGGTTCTGGCATATCTATTTTTTTCTTCCTTACAATTCCACTTAAATGTCACTATTTTTCATTGTTCATTAATTTTGTCTCCTTTACTTTAACGTATTTATACAGTTATCTTTAAATTCTTGGCATAACTCTAATACTATTATCATCAACGGGCCTACTGATTTTGTCTTTTTTTGTTCTTTGAATTATTGGTCACATTTTTCTGCCTCTTTTTATGTATGGTAATTGGTTATTTGTAGTTTTATACCTCTGACTATATAAAAGACTACAGATTATTTTAATTTTCCCCAGAAATTCTCCTGATTCCTGTGTTAGGAAGATAGGGTGACAAGCTGATCACGATGATGTAATTAGGTTTGTGCTGAGGCAGTTTCAGCACCACTCAGTCCATTTCTAGTTTACTTCTATCTGTGAATGTGCCTTTCATGGAATTTTTTAATTGAGAGCCTGGCAATTTCCTATCTCCTCATCCCTTCCCTGAAAAAAATGGGAGGGATATTCATTATTTTCTTTGGGAGATTTTTCATTTAGCTCTTGAGATTTTCACTCATGTAGCTAAAAATCTGACAGACATTTTGAGGGGACTCTGGCAGTGTGTTTGAGGATGTCTCTCCTCTGGTTCAAACACATAGCCAGACTAATCGTGTCAGACTAATTATAGTCCATCTGGTGAGTCCACAATTGATTGTAATTGTGGCATTATTTTACATTTTCCAGTTTACTAAAGAGTTGGCACTTTAAAAAATCATCCTCTTGTTTGCAATTTCCATCTCTCAGTTGTAATATTCTTGTTCTTTTCTCTTATCCATTTTTAAATTACATTTCCTTTCTTTTTCTTATAGATTTAAGGAACTCTTTATATATTCTGGAAATCATTCCTTTGTAAGTTATACCAAAAGCAAAACCATTATTTTCAAGTTCATCTTGTTCTTTTATCATATTCTTTAATAAATAAAAGATTCTAATTCAGTATACTCAACTTCATTTATTAACTTTATAGTAAGCTCTTTCTTTTACATCATGCTTAAAAAATTTCCTACTTCAAGATCAAAAAGATACTTTCATTTTTATGTCTTTAGCAGCACAAGGCAGGAGTGTAACCTCTTTCATTTACTCTCCAATTTTCTCTCTTTCTTGCCCTTTCTGCATCTGTCACTTCCTTCCCTTCCCTTCGCTTTCATCCCTCCCTCCCTCCCTTCCTTCCGCTTTTATTCTTCTTTTGCTTCCACATTCCCTTTCTCCCTGTCCTTCCACTTTCTCCCCCTCTCTCTCATCCTTTTCTTCTTGGGCCATATCTCTAACTGTATGATCACGATTTATTGGAAGACCTGTTCTTTCTCTATGGATCTGCACAACCATGTCAGTCCTAAATTGTCTATATGAATTAATTTGTTGGCTCTTCATTCTCTTTTATCATTTTAGATTAATGTTTCATTACCATATTGTTATAAATTAACCCTAACAAATAATTGATAAAGCAACCCCTCTCACCTTGTTAGCATTCTTCAAGAGGATTTTGAAATTCATGAATGTTTAAACTTCTATATACATTACAGATTCAGTGTATATATTTATACTGAAAGCTTATTGGGTTTTGAGTACATTACATTTATAGATACTGTTAGAGAAGTTTAAAATATTATTCATTAACTCAAACCATGAACCAGGTATATCTTTTCATTTATTTGAAATAGATATTCCTACTATCTTTTAATAAAGTTTAACATTTTCATAGGCATCATACATCATGTTTTAAAATAAAACCATATTTGCAATTCTATCATATATGGAGTCTATAAAAACATATATTTGTTGACTTATAAAGTACATTTTTTACACTGAAATATTTCACTAGCCTTTCTAAGCCTTGTTATCACTTTATGAATTGTCTATAGATTCCTTTGGATTTTCTACAGGGACAATTATATAATATTCAAAGAAAGTTCGTTTTGTTCTTTCTAATCTTTCACACTTTATTTCCTCAAAATTTCAAATTTATCAGTTAAAATTGATTATGTTAGTTGATTGCAATGATGTCTTCATATGTAATTACTTCTTTTTCTTTTCTACTATTATTTGTGCTTTCAGCAAACATTTGTTAATCTGTTAGTTTTTTCATAGAGCCAGTTTGTATGCCTAGATCAATTGATTCCTGCTGTATTGTTTTCTTCTTTTTGTTTCTTTTTCACATTTCTTAAATTGCATACATATCTGCATCTCTTCTTTTATGATACACATTTGATGCTATAAATTTTCCTCTATTGTTTTAGCCACATTATATGTTTTCATATTTAGAATTGCAGTCAATTGTACATATTGCCTAGCTCAAATATTTTCTAATTTTCATTATAATTTTTAAGTTTTGTGAATTTTTTAGAAGTATTTTGTTATTTTTTTGTTATAAAATTTAACCCAATGCCATTGGTCTAGAGAAAGAAATCAATTGGCACTTGGCAAATTTTGTTTATGGAATGTCTTTTGCCAAGTTTCTTAAATGATTCACAAGTGGTTAAAAAGAATGTATATTGGCAGGGTGCAGTGGCTCACACCTGTAATCTCAGCACTTTGGGAAGCTGAGGTGGGCGGATCATCAGGTCAAGAGATCGAGACCATCCTGGCCAACATAGTGAAACCCTGTCTCTACTAAAATAAAAAAAAATATTAGCTGGGCGTGGACACGTCTGTAGTCCCAGCAACTCAGGAGGCTGAGGCAGGAGAATTTCTTGAACCGGGAGGCAGAGGTTACAGTGAGCCAAGACCGCGCCACAGCACTCCAGCCTGGTGCCTGGCAACAGAGCAAGACTCTGTCTCAGAAAAAAAAAAAAAAAAAAAGAATGTATATTATGCAGCTATTGGGTGCCATGTTCACCTGATCAGCTAATTGTGTTGCTTAAGTATTTCGCATACTCTCTCCTTACTTTCTCTCTATATCTCACTCTCTCTTTTTTTTTTTTTTTTGCTTAATGAAATACCAAAAAGAAAAACTGCAGAAAATTTGCAACTAATGGAAAATGAAATCAATGGAAAACATTACTTATAATCACATCATCCAGTAAAATTTTAATTCTATTTTTCTAATTAATCAGTTGTACCTCTTCTGAAATACGTTATGTACAGATTTCAGATATCAATAGTTACAGATAGAGGTAGGGATTATAGAAGAAAAGAAATATTTTTCTCCCATCTTAGAGGTTCGTGGCTGAGACCCCTGTAGCAAAAGACAGAGTAATAAGAGAAAAGCATACAAACGTATTTGATGTAAGTTTTATATGACACTGGAGCGTTCAGAAATGAAGATTGAAATATGCAGGTAAATCTGTACATTTTTTGCTTAGGTTTGAGGAAGAGTGAGTAGTTGTGGAGGAACGGGATTGGAGGACAAGGGTTGGGGGAACTTAGCAAGGCCTGTCTGTTCATGTGCTTCTCTATGTCCTCGTGTCTTTAAAGATAAGGATGTTGTTTTCTCCCAGATATAGGAGGGCACTTGTTGAATGAAAGTCTCGCAACCTGCTTTGGAGGAGAAGGGCAGCAGAAGGCCAGGGTGATTTTCCTGCTTCTGCTGTTTTCTCAAATGCTCAGGTTCCACATTTTGGGGAAATGTGTCCTGAACTCCCTCAAGATAGAGACAGAAATATATCCCAGTGTCCCCTCCTTGAAAATCTGCTACCACATCTTTGGGGTTTATTTAGCCAAAAGAAGCCATGCCTGTCAGTCTCTAAATTTCAGTGTCTTGTCAGTCTACTGTTGGCAATGTTTCTAAAACAGCTATGTGGTGTCACCAATGAAGGCTAGTTCTATGTAGTTTGATACATTTTTTTCTGCCCTGATGATATCTGGATAATGATGTAAAGTGGAACCATAGATTTTGGGAAACCCCAGGCATGACTACAATTAGAAGCCCATTGAATATCAAAAGGAAAAGTAGTTGCGGTCATAATTCCTCTCTTAGTCTGGGCCCTTTTCCCTAAAGAAATGTACCTTCTTTCTCCCTAGGACGAACTTTGCACATGCTATAAGAGGAAGTCCTGTTAACAGTCTCTCTTCCAGCAGTGGGTTCCCTACTTGTATATTACATTTGAATAGCTAAGAAGGTAACTCTTCAAGCAATTGCTGCCACTCATTGCCTAAAGCATATTTTCCAAAGAGAACATTTTATTAATTAGCTTGCTAAAAAAAGAGTCTTTCTTGCTATTTCAGTTGGAAGACAGCTTTTCTATCAAATTCTCATGGTCTTGTGACAAAATAGTTTTCCACTCTCTACTATGTCTTAAGAATCAGGTTGCTAATAAAATTTAGAATGATAAAGTATTAATTAGTAAATTGCCTGCATTTTGTTGGGAGAAGCAGCAGAGGATAAAGGACTTACAGAACACCTGTATAAACTGGTTATGAGTTGCCTGTAAGCAAGGAACAACAAACTGCAGAAGGCCGCAGGAGGCCTCTGGGGAGGAAGGCCTCTCCATGCCTCATGTTCCAGTGCAGGGTGACCTAGGCTCTGTTACCATAAACATTGAGCTCAAGGATGTAAAACCTCTTTGTAGCACTATGACGTATCCAGACTTGTAGGCTCCTTGTAAGGCCCCTGTTCCACCAGCTGCACATAGATAATAGACTAAAGATAACCACATGTTCTTGTTTTGTGAAACTCCCAAACCGCCATTGTCATCAACCGTTAGGATGGCACACCAGTTCCAACTCACTGATTCACCCCACCATCACTCCACCACTACCCTACAGATAAAAGTGATTGTAACCAATAAATAGTGTGAATGATCAGAGCTCAGGGTCTTCACTGTCTCCTCCAGTAATAAGTGATGGTCCCCTGGTCCCATTTTCTCTCTTAATCTTTTTCTCATTCCTTTGTCACCACCAAACTTGGGGTACCCACAAGTGATGCAGGACTGATTCCCTACAGATTTTAGAGAAATTTAATGGAATACATATATATACATTTTTTTTTTTTTTGAGACAGAGTCTCGCTCTGTCGCCAGGTGCCAGGCTGGAGTGCAGTGGCGCAATCTCGGCTCACTGCAACCTCTGCCTTTAATGGACTATATTGATTTCTCTTCAGTAAATTTATGATAAACCTAGTTAGGTGTGATAGTTTTGTTTTGCATAGGAATTATTGGTTAAGCCAATCAACTCTTACCTGATGTTCAGAATAGTTTAAATAGCATAAATCAACATACAGAACATGTAAAATGTTGACGGTCAGAAGCTGATACCCCAGAATATAGTGCTTTGACATGGTGAACTGAAGCAGAAGCCTCAGGTCTCTCTGAACTCCCCCCACCTTCCCAACTCTCAATCCTCTGTCTCTCCAAAAGCACAGGATGAAGTATTCTCTGAAGTTTCCTCATTTGCTCAAGAAGAAAGAAGTTACCTCTGGTTTCTCTCCTGAGGTCTGTTAACTCCTATATCACAGGAAAAAGGACTGAAGTCTGTCGGCACACGTGGACAGACTTTTGTCACAAACCATTGTCTGGTTTCTAGGCCAAACAGACTGTGTCCTGAGCCATGGTATGTTCTCCAGGTCCATTCATTTTCCTCTAAAAATCACTATCCCTCAAATTTCCATGTTCCTCCTATCTCCCCTCCTATAAGAAGAAGGGCATATCTACATCTGTATCCCATTGGGCTATTGAGTATCATTCTCCTAAGAATATCCATGCTATGCATGTTAATAAATTTGTATGCCTGCCTTTTCTGTTGTTAACCTGCCTTCTATGAGTTGATTTTTCAGCAAATCTTCAAAGGGAAAAGAGAAACTTTTCCATTGTCCCCTACAGAAACATTTAAAATTCTGTAAAACAATCACAACATCAAAAGCCATATAAAATTGTGTGTTTGTGTGTGTGTGGTGGGTATTTGTAGCAAAATTTTATTTCATATTTATATAATGCAAAATTCTAATATAATAGTTCTAAATAGAATTTTAGGGTTCATGAAGTTATCCTTTGCACTTTTGAAGCAGAGGAGGACTGTGACAGAGTTAGAATCAAAGTTTCTCGGTTCCACAGGCTGCTTCTCATCACATGACAGCTGGACAATCTTCTATTTTCAATACTGTGCATTTACAGCACATTTTAACCTGCAGAATGTTGGAAATTATCTGCTAGTCACTATTCTATGTTGATCTACATATAAAATCACTCATGCAGAATTCAGTGTTGCGAAATTTTGAAAAACATACTTTTGGTAATAGTTTTAAATATCATTGGCATTAGAGTCTGACAGACCAAAATTCAGTCCTTGAGTTAGTTATGATTCAGTAGCTTGGTGATTGTGACAACCTCACTGAGTCTTGATTTCTTCATTTAAAGATAATAATACAAACCTATGCTGCATGAAGATTAAGTGATATTTTATATATAATGTGCAGAAAATAGGTTTGACATATTGTAAGCCTTTGGTAAATAACATTAATTATAATAATTTTCAACAACACTAAGAAAGTCACAGTGTTCCTAAGAGACTTAGAGGTTTAGGTTGTACATTGCAAAAGGTTTAGTATCTGCATTGTTCCAGCAGAGGAAGCAGATATATAGAACTCAATTCCCATTCTTGGTTTATTTCTTTTGAGTATTCAACAGAAGAAAGGGGTCAATGAAATGAGAAGACCTGTGCCAGCAAACTAACTTTATGTAGAATGCATCTTCCTATTATGAAATGAGAAGACAACCACTTTTCAGAACTACTACAAAACAGTGACATAGCCATCCATTGTTATGACCAGTTATTTCCAACTTCCTCTGCGATTTCCAGAGTCTGCCCTCCTGTGGGGAAAGGCTAACCTATAATAAATGTATTTCCTATACCTGAGAGGCCACACAAGTATTCCATTCTACAAGGAGCAATATTTTCTTTTGCAATTTCTCCCCAATGTACTTTATATCCATCTAGTCCATAGCAGAAAGAGTAAAATTTCCAAATTCAATAAACTTTAAAAAAAAAAAGGACAAAAAGCTGGAGCCCGATATAGACAGAATTATAAATGCACATTATTATACCATTAAGAAATTGTTTTATAACATTTAATATTACTGTAATATACCTGTGTTGCACAAATTCATAAAGTCACATACATTAAAACATAGAGTATGTTAAATATAGTATTCAGTTTTTTAAAACCAAATTTGTCTAATGTTGCTTTTTTCTGAGACGGAGTCTCACCCTCTTGCCAGGCTGGAGTGCAGTGGTGCAATCTCGGCTCACTGCAACCTCCACCTCCCTGGTTCAAGCGAATCTCTTGTCTCAGCCTCCTGAGTACTGGGACTAAGGGTGAGCGCCACCACACCCAGCGATTTTTATATTTTTAGTAGAGATGGGGTTTTACCATGTTGGCCAGGATGGTCTCGATCTCCTGACCTCGCGATCCACCCACTCTGGCCTCCCAAAATGCTGGGATTACAGGCATTAGCCACCACGCCTGGCCTGTTGTGTTTTTCCGGAAAACACAAGAAAGCTTTCAATTTATAAATGACAATGGATTTTTACATGTATGTCTCCAAACTGAATTCTGCAAATTGTATTCTAAATGAAAAATATCTCTGTAGTAAACAAATCTCTTAAGACTGCAATTTATCTCAAATAATTTTTTGTTCAAAAGTTTAGTGTGGGAGAGAAAATGTAATGTATTTTCTTCACCCATCACAGAGTTCATAGCTGAAAACCTTGTAACAAAATAGAAATTAACAAGAGAAAATATGCAAGTGTATCTAATATAAGTTTTACATGAGATGGGAACCTTCAGAAACGAAGACTTGAAGACTCAGGGACAACTGTGTATTTTTATGGACAGTCATGCAGAAGTGTGATTGGAGGACAAACGGGTATGGTCAATGTAATAAAGGGGGAGAACTTATTAAGGCCTGTTTGTCTGGATTCTTGTAGAGTTTCTGTGTGACAGTCCTTCCCTCTGGCCAACGGGCAAGAAGACACTTGTCTCACAAGGGTGTCCAGGAGAGAAGGGGCAGGGAGAGGTCACAGTGACCTTCCTACTTCTGTTTTTTTTCTCAAGTGCTAGAGTCCATATTTGGGGGTATCATATTTTGAAACTCAGCAAGCCTTTACTCAAATACAGTATATCTATATCCTTTTATCTTTAACTTTTGTCTATCACACAGCATTCTATTTTTCAAATAAAGTGATATATTTGCTAAAATTACATGAAAACTAATTATAGTAAAATTTTAATAAATAAAATTATTTCAAAGATAAATCTTATATCCTATAGAGTTATGTGTAAAGAGTAGTGCTGAATTGAATCTACAGTATCTGACAGCCTTTCTCTCTGTTAATGTTACAAAATATTGATTATTGGTAGCCCATGCTACTATCATTTTTACACACGGCCCATAAACTTGAATTTTAAATGAATCACCCAAATGATTTTTCAGGTAGTCATCTTTCAGAAATATTGTCTTGTAGAACTGAAATTTTATTCTGCGTTTTCTAACTGTAAACAGTTAAAATATACATCTCAAAAGTGAACTGTCAACTCAATGAAGTCTGGGAGTTTGGAGGTCTGGTTTTTGAAAGCTACATGTGTCTCACTGGGAATAAGTCTAGCCTCACACATTTAAGAAGCATGTTCCACACTATACATGAATAATAGTCTCCAACCTCCCAGGCATGGGGCTTGATAGGCATTATAGCACACTGTAGATTGAAGACTTTATTTTACTTTATGTCCAGTGAAAATTTAGTTTGCTATGTACTTTGAATAAAACTTGTGTCTTCTCACATAAATTACTGGGTGGTCATACTTTTAAAAAGTTGTAATAGAATTAAAGAAAGTTAACTCCTAGAATAATAGCAGAATTGGCAATTCATTTTCAATCTAGAAATGGTTTTTGAATCTTGAGATGACTCTTAAATTCAAAAGTTTGAGAGTAAAAAAGGCATATATAGGCCTTTATAATAACAGAAAAAAGTTAGTTGTAGGGGTTATAGGGTAGACTCAGGCTTGTGCACTGCATTCCATTAATGTTATCAAAATGAGAGACGTTCATCTACAAAATTGAGCGAGTTGGTGCTTTTTCCAAGAGGAACTACAAACGGAAATCCTACAGAAAAAATTTTAAAAAATTAAACAATTTATGGATCACAAGTTTAAAATGAGATATTAAGGAAAATAAGGGCATTCATTCAGTCAGTCATTCAATAAGTATTTATTTTGTAACTATTAGGTCTTGGGAAAATGTGCTAAAATACATTAAGAAACAGAATTTTAAAAGTCTGTACTTTTATGAAATTTGAGATTATTTGGGGAATAGAGACAAGAAATAGATTATCAAAAAATGATATTAGTGGTATGATAAAAAGAGCACAGAATACTATGAAAGTAAATATTAGAAGATAATTCAAATAGAAGTATCAGGAAATTATTTGGGGAGGGTACAAAATAATTAATAGATAACAACCGTAAGTACTGAAAGGAACTAATTAGATCAAGGATAAGAGGAAAAGAAATGTGTTTCTCAGGGAAAACCATATGTGAGAGCAGGCTGTTATCAGATAATGGAAAGAAGCTTTGCAGGTCAGAGGCAAGGTTCACGGAGAGAGCGCTGGCTGAAAGGAGGAACTGAGTCAGGTGGGGTAGTGTAAAGCACGCCGAAGATTGCAAAATTTAGAGCAATGGGAAACCGTCAAGATTTTTATGCCGACATAGTTATATTTGCATTTTTGAAATACAATTGAGTTGTGGAACTGAGTCTGGAATGCAGAGTGAGAACTGGTATTCTGTGACAGTGGTCAGACCTGAGAGAGTGGGGCAGGGATCAGAAAAAGTGTATGACTTCAAGAGGAAGAGTCTGTAGGTACTTGTACGTCATCAGATGAGGTGAGTGAAGAAGATGGAAATGTAACCGATGGCAACTAGGTTTCTTACATAAGTGAATGAATAATGTTATTTTTTCCTAAAAGAGAAAACACTGAACAGAGAATCTAATGGAGATCAATATAGATTCAGTTTTGGACATGTTTATATTTTCTATGAGATATACAAATCAATCTGATCCATGGGCCACACAGGATTGACATAAGATGTGAGGAAAGACATACGATGTGTAGAAAACAAACCACAAAATAGTAGACGCATATTCTACCTTACCAGTAATTGTATTAATGTACATGAATTGAACACTGCAATTTAAAGGCAGACGTTAGCAGATAAATTTTTACAAATGATACAACTGTATGCTACCTATAAGACATACACTTTGGATTCAGAGATAGAAAGTAAAAGGATATAAAAAAGACAAGCAAACAGTAACCAAAATAAAGCTGAAATGACTATAATAAAGTCAGACAAAATAGTCCATAGGGTAAAATTTGTAACGAGAGATAACAAAGGGAATTTCATAATGATGAAAGAGTCACTCCATCAGGAAGACGTAACAATTATAAACACATATACAAGTTCCAAAACACATGAATCAAAACTTGACAGAATTTAAGAGAAAATGTATGACAGCTGGAGAATTTAGTATCCATTTCAGCAATGAGTATGGTGATTAGGTAGAAGATCAAAAAGAAATAGAAGACATTAACAACACCATCAACTAACAAGACCTAACAGACATTGATGGAACACTTTGCTCAACACTAGAAAATACAGACTCTTCTCAAGGAAGTGCAATGCACATTCTCCAGTTCATACTATCTGTTGGACTCTAAAACAAGCTTCAATAACTCTAAAGAGACTGAAACAATACAAAACATTATAGGTGCTAAAGGGTCATCAGAAGGGTCATGACCAATACTTCTATAGTAAAAGATGAGTTAACAAGAGACAAGAATGACAAATTCATTTAATCTAAGCTGTACATGATGCAGAAGCATTTAAAAATAAAGACCTCAAGACCCAGGGAAAAGTGTTTTTATGCTTCATTTCGATGAAGAATGGACAGCTGTGTAGAGATGTGGATGGAAGAAAACAGTAAGATCTAATGCTAAAAGACCAAGGTGAGAAATCCAACAAGGCCTTTGCATCCAGACTGTTCTTGGCCTCTCTGTGCTGCACTCCCTTCTCCCAGGGAAGACGCAGGGCCCCCTTGGAATGATAAACTTCAGGAAAGAAGGGAGACAGTGACTTTCCTAGGTCCCATGGCTAGCTTGGGGGAGAGGGATTCCAGTTTCTATAACCTGCTTTGGGAAAGAGAAATTATGGTTTCTAGGATTCACTTCAGGGGTATCAAGAACAGTGGGAGACAGGAGGAGGAGAGAAGGTCAGAAAGAGACTTTGTTACTGAGGCCCTTCCAATGACCTTCAGTTCAAAATACTCAGCACGCCAAGGTGGCATACTGGGATGTGTCATGTTGTCACCCCGACAGTATGTTATCCAACAACAAAACTGAATTTAATTAGAAATCAATAATAATAGGAGATTTGAGAAATTCACAAATATGTGAAAATTAAACACCTTTCTAACCAATGGGTAAAAAATCACAACAAAAATTTTAAAAATTAGAAACTACTTTGAGATGAATAAAAACAAAAATACAGCTTACCAAAATGTATAGAATATAGCTAAAGCAATGCTCATAAAAATTATACTTATAAATACCCATTTTAAAGCTCAGAAATGATATCTGAACAGACATAAATTTTCAGATCATCAACATATGGACCAAGGATTTTTTATCTTCGTGGTTTTGGGCTTCAGAGACTGTGAATCCTCTGAATTTGAGTTCAAATTTTAGTGTCTATGTGCTTTTTTTGGGAGGCCCCTTGACTTTCATCAGATTTTTGAAGTGATCTATAAGCTCTAAATCTACTTTTAAATTCCTGAAATTGATAGTAATTGAAGCTATAGGAATAAATAAAAAGTATTTCTTACCTTCATGTGTTTCTAATTTCTAAGGCAATTGGAAAATAGTATTATAGGGGAGGATAATTTTCTTTCAACTCTTTATAATTTTTCGTTGTAACTTCCTGTAACAATAGATTAACAAGAACAAAACAAAGTAATTTTATATCTATACCATATGCGTTTCTGGAAGATACCTAGATAAATGAGTAAACCTCAGAGGTGGCTTACATTCTGGCTCATGTAGCATCCTCAACAAAGAACAGTAAACTTCTAGACTAGAGACAAGACAAACGAAAAGGACTTGGAGTCTCTAAAGGTACATTAGACGAAGGCAAATAAATGGGAGTTTTTTATTACATTGATTTTTATGGAGAGGGTGGGAGGGGCACCTCTGCTTCTCTAAATATAAGTCCTATTTATACATATATTAGACAGAAACAGTGGTAAGTGGGAGGGCAGAGAGCATTTCTTATCTCTGCTTCTTCTCAACTGCCTCCAGCTCAAAATAATCTTTACATCAAAGAGACATATTCTGAGGTGGAATATTCTGGTCTCCTGCAATACTAAAGCAGATCTATGAGGCATGTTGAGCTTGAGGGCAGAAAGAGAGGGAGATTTAAAATAGAAATGAAAACCCTGGTTGTAGAGCTGCGGTCTGAGTCAAGCCAGAGGATCCAGTTGCCTTAAATCCAAAGGAAGGGGGCAAGTCAAGGTGTGGGGAATTGTCGACACCAAGTGTCGCCAAAGCGTAGGATTTAAGTCAAGCCTGTAGGCTGAGTCACCAGCATGGAGAGGTAAGACTGGGAAATGGCCACTGGCTTTACCAATACGGGGGTCACAGTGGCGACGTGGCGTGGCATGTGGGGAAGCCTCACTACAGGGTACTGGGCAGAGTGGGAAGAGAGAGTGAGATGGGAAGGTTAACAGTTTCTTTAAGAAGTTTGGCTGAGAGGGGAAGGAGAACAAAAAGCTAAAACCAAAAGAAGGTTTAACAGGAGCTCATAGCTTAGTCTCTGAGATTGTGTTCAAAGTGGTCAATGGTGTCTTTAATCTCATATCCCTCTCTACCTACCTCAAACAGTGAGAAAAGTGCTGGAATTCTGACCCATTACATAAATTCTCAGGTTTCTGATCTGCATACAGAGGATGGCAGGCTTTCAAACTGATGAGCTTTTACAGAAAGAAGTGTTTTATATTACTTATAACCCGTGATGTTTGTGTCACAGAGGTGGATAATCTACTATTGAAAATAATATGTATTTTGCACCTCTGTTTTTTACTTCTTTGAACCTGTATGGACCAGAGTGTTGCTTCATTCTCAAAGGTAACCACATAATGCCTCGAGTGGCCAGTGACCAGACCATGGGGCGCAGTCCCTGCCTTACGCAGCTACCTCATGGCTCTCCTAGAGTAGATTGCATGATCGCTTAAAACGCTTTGGCTTCCAAGAGTTTTAGAAGCTCCTGTTTTTCTCCCCAAGAATTCAGATGTCTTTCTTTAACAGAGACTATTGAAACTGTATTTGTGATTGTTTCCACTGGGGCTTATTATTTTCCTATGCCTATGCTTTTTTTTTAGTTTCACTCTGTCATCCAGGCTGGAGTGCAGTGACGTGATCTCGGCTCACTGCAGCCTCTGCCTCCCAGGTTCAAGGAATTTTCCTGCCTCAGCCTCACAAGTAGCTGAGATTACATGCCTGCACCACCAAGCCCAGCTAAGTTTTGTATTTTTAGTAGAGATAGGGTTTCACCATTTTGGCCAGGCTGGTCTCGAACTCCTGACCTCAAGTGATCTGCCTGCCTCAGCCTCTTAAAATGCTGGGATTACAGGCTTGAGCCACTATGCCTGGTCCCCTTTGCTATTTCAACATGTAAATTTTCCTGAATGTGCTCTCATTTAACAGTTTAAACTGGAATTAAATTAAGTTTAATAGGGATTACTTAATGAAATTTCTTTCTTGCCTGACTCTCTATACTGGGGCAAATGGAAATATCATCAATGTGTCAGAATTGAAGTGCCTATAGGACAGTGGAGACTAGACAATAATCTATTCATTTTCAAAGCTTCCTGGCTAATTATGGCAGCAAACATAAGCATTCTGGAGTGACAGAATAAAGAAAACAAGCATTGAGCATGGATTTTGATATAGTGGCATCTGCATGTATTTTTGAGAAGCAATCTTGACAGCAGCCAGGAAGAGGAGCTGAAGTCGGACTGCCTAAGTTTGAATTCCACTTGGTCCCTTATTTGCTGAGTAATGTTGGTCTGGTTTCTTAAGATCCCTGTGCTTCAATTGCCTTACCTGTTAAATGGCAATAATAATAGTAGCCACCTTATGTGAATGTCATAAAAACTAATTGATGTATAGATTTATAACAGTCCCTAGGCAAACAATAAAAATTTAATAAATTGTAGCCAATACAGTTATAATCATATTGATTCTTTGGGGCAACCATCCGTTTCTTGCATTCTCATCCACATGTTGCCTGAGACCACAAAAGCATACGAAGATTTGCCTGAAGCCTTGCAACCTAGAGACACAGCAAGCACCCCAAGATCTAATCAATTCTCCCGCACTTTCTGCTAAATCACCCTGCCCCACACGTGATTAATGTGCCCCTGACCTCTCGTGTCTCATTTTGTAGTCCTGATTTATGTCTTTCTGTTTTGTGGTGAGTAATATGTTTACAGAGAGTGAGACAATTATAACATTGAAGAAAAGGAAACCAGAAGTGAGGCAGTCAGATATGTGAAAGTTATAGTAAGATTTTGTCAATGTAGCTCAATATTTCTGCTATATTCTGTTTTGTAGGCAAGGCAAAATCTCAAAATCTCTTTAGTTAAGTCCCTGAAATCCAAGGGACTTCTGATTTATTCCA